>CABEGB010000676.1:0-289175 GCA_901521435.1 Crematogaster levior | reverse complement strand
CTCTTTATTTTCACCACCCCTTCCGTACCATTAGCCGACGTCGGTTCCGCGCACGTTTAGCGAACTCGTGCACACACGCGCGCGCGCGTTATACACACATTTACATTGCACATTGAGCATAAGCTTGTACTAGAGCGTTGGAAAATATGTGCACACACACACACGCACACACAGAATACATGTACGTGAGTTCGTAACGTGTACTTTCGACAGAGGACAGCCTAAAGGTTTTTAACCCGCGGTGGCGAGCTTTACAATTAACGGAATTAATATCGGACGCTCCTATTTATTATGGGCTTTTGATATACGTCCGATACGTACCCGGATGGGACACAAGTGTATAGGGAGACAGAATCGCGTTTGCGCCACACAGGCGACCAAAAATCCGAAGCTGGCGTATTCGCGCATCGGTGTACCGGATCCGATCCGGATTTCCGTGTGCGAACACCCGTGTGACCTTGTGTGCATTTGAGCAGGACGTGTGCTCTGTTACCGGAGCCCGCGTATGCAACGCTCGTCATATCGATCCCCCCTCCCCCCTTTCTCTCTCTCTCTCTCACTCCTCTTTCTCTCTTTCCCTCACTCTGTCACTTCTCGCTCACACACAGCACTCACCAACCTCGCGCACTCGCGCACCTTTTGTAGTCGCGCGACAAACGCGTCGTAATACATAGGTACCTACCTATGCGGCGCAACGATATCGCGGAACCGCCGAGTTTCAATTTCCCCGATTTACTCGATATTACGCGCGGTTGTCACGCCGCGTATAAACGACCACGAATCAACGACCCGCTAGCATTACGAGAGCGTAACTTTTTGCTCCGAAATCTCTGTGCGCCGCTGTTTGGCGGATACGGCTTTCAATTCCGACATTTTGGTATGAAAACCAATGCCACTTTATAACTTAAAAAAAAAAAGAAATGTTATATGTATAAGATATAGAATATATATAAATATTTTCAAATCAAAAGATTATGTTGAGCTTTCTCGTAGAAATCAGATGCCTAAGTGATACGATGACAACACACATTCATCGATCTTTATAGTTACGCTGTCAAGTGTCACTGATGACGCCACGATCGATTTTGTCCCAAAGATAAACTAATATCTTGGCACTGAGATCGAAGCTGGATCGCATTCATATATCAACGATACTCCCAATCTCTTTTGCGGTCCGCTTGGCGGGATCTTCTTTCCGTGTCCTTCATTCTTCGAATCGGAAGGACGGGAAACGGGGTTTCGTCTCGTAGCCCGAGGGCAGAGGATCGTCCTGATTCTCCGATCATTAATCTCCCGAATCGAATCTCGAGTGCCTCGAGACGATTGGAAAAGGTGGGTACTCGACTCTCCCCCGCGTAATTCTTCCTCATGCCGCCGTTCTTTCTTCGGCATTTCCTTTTTCTCTCATCTTGGCTTTTCGGATGTCAATGACTCTTATAATTCGAACGGCCATGTTTCTCGCGTTGCTCGGCGACGTGTCGACAGTTTCTTGAGAATATTTCATCGAGATCGAAATTGCGAAAGACCCGACCAGAAAATGCGAGGTGAGCCGAGAGAAAGAGACGGGGCCCGGAGGGTGTGCAAGAGGGGAAAAGATGAGGGAGAGAAGGGAGAAGGGTCGGTCGGTCGGTCGGAGGTTCCATTTTGTTTCTCTGCCAGCGTGTGGCGGCGCGATAGCAGCGGCACTCTGTCAGAGCGTGACGTTATCACGACACCCCTTCTACTACCTAGCCAAGGGGTGCCCCGCGCACTCCACCTCTTACCAACCCCGGTGTGCCGACCCCGGTCCCCCTTTCCAACACCCGCTACGGGCCTAGGGTACAACGTGGATCAAGTCAGGGGTTGCCTGACTGGCTGCCGTGCGTTCTCTCTCTCTGTCCTTTCTTTCTTCGTTCACATCTGTCTCGTTTCCTCTCTCGTACTCTTACCGGCTTTAAGGCCTTTACCCTCAATGAGAGAGAACACGTGAAACGGTAGGAAAGCCGCGAGCGAAGCCGCGATAAGATTGTACAACAAGCCGAAGGAGTTAGAATTTCAGCGCGAAATGGGGAAAGTGTTTTTGCATTCTGCAAGAGTAACTCTCGTACCTGTCCGTGCGGCACTACCCTATGCGGCCTTCCGGTGCCCGCCGGTGCACGAAACACGTCACGATACGTGCCCGACACGAGCCTGTCCCGAAACTCGTACTCGTACATCACAAATAGATTTTATGTCTATTCGCAGGACGAAATAATACTGCGCACCGGGGTATCGTGTTTACTGTCCGGAAACCTCCAAACTCCCTAACGGAAGTACGATTTCACTCTCGAGCTGCCATTCAACAATGATGTAGTGCCCGGAACGATGCTCGATAAAATGAAAGGAAGATGATGCTCATTACCTCGCTCAAAATGCATGAATATGTCAGATATAATCGTAAAGCCAAGAATACAGTCGATATGTATTCTTCTTGAAACAAACTTGGCCTACTGTTAGTTCATTCTCCGCATACATGTTTCGAAAAAGTTTCGAAAACACGGAAATGTGATTGGCGACGTCGTTGACGTTAGTGATAGCCAATCGTGAACATGGGACGGAGCAGCGACCAGGGAGACAGACGAGAAGAAAGAAAGAGAAAAGACGGGGTTAGACAGAGACGAAAGTAGTTGTATATGATTTCGGATCGGAGCCAAGAACATTTCAGAGATCCCTCTCGGATCTAACCAGGTATGCAGGCAGCGGGTTGAAAATAAGCAGCGACACGCCATCAACATAGCATCGCATAGCGAAGGGAACCTCGCATTTGACTTTTTTGCCAGCTGGCAGCCTGTTATAGCGGCAGATGATCTCCGAGCCGAGTTCTCTCCTCTTCACTTCGTTCCCCTAGTCCTGAGTACCACCACCGGCACCACCATCGCCACCTCCTCCTCCTCTTCGTTTTCTTCTTCGTCTTCTTGTTCTTCTCTTTCTTCTCTTTCTCCTCCGTTTCTTTTATTTCGACTCCTTATTTTCTCCACACGAAGGAGAAGGCGACCGAGGCGACTCCATCATTTCTCAGAGGCCTGTGCTCTGTGCTTCCATCTGATCGTAAAAACGCGCCACTTTTGTGCCCCTCCGAGGGATAATATTGTCGAGTATGTATATACATATATGTATATATATATATATATATATATATATATATATATATATCACGTATATAGTATATACGTGAAGGTTGGAGAATCGAACTCGAGAGAAGAAGATATATTCGTGAGGAGGCGTGCACGATCGGAGTTGGATAGAAAAGCGAACAGAAAAGTTGGCGGACACGTAACGAGATCGAATCCTACAGATATATTGTTTACGAATGTGGAATAAATTGTTAACCGATTTTTTTCAAGTTTACAACGAAGTGAATCGACCTGTCGTTATACCTAATCCCGGAAACTACAAACGATTTCACGCAAAAGCACCCACCACGCGCGCGGACAGTTCAACGTACGATACCGAACTCGAGGATTCCTTATAAATCGCCAAGACACGCACGGGAGATATTATCCGTTGACACGCGAACACGTCGGCGATATCCTAAACCAGATCAGCCGCCCATAAATCCGAGCCTTCTTCTCATGTTAGGAGATCGGTCGTGCCTGACGAGAAGAAAAGTAAACGAGAGATACGCATTACAACATATAGGATTCAAGATCTACGATCTTCCTTCTCCAGATTCTCTAAAACTCTGAGGATTTTTGACTCATAAACCTGATCATCCTTAGCAATCGTGGGATCGAAACGCTGGTGACAAGGCAGGTTTCTGAGGATCCGATCTGCAAAAGCAGCGTCGAAGATTACGAAAGAAGTCTCTCTTGTTCCGAGAATTATGTCTATCTTTTGTGGCACTTTTTTCGACTTTAAATCGAAATAATTAATCAGCTTGAACTGGTCATTTAAGCGGTTTCGCTTTTTTTCTTCTTCGTACTCTTTTTCTCCTGCTTTGTGGTATCTGTTACATTATACATCACCATAGATTCGCTCGAATTCTAATTTATTCACAGAGCTAGTCCTCGGAACGAAAGTTTTGCCCGTTTAGATCTTGGCATTCGCTCCTTTCATCCGAAACGCTCCTCTTCCACCCTGTCATTCCTATAAATCTTTCGGGGATCTCGTAATTGTCGCGGACCTCGCTCGAAAGGACAATGAAAAAAGGAGATTTTTATGTTACTGCCAGTAAAACCAGCTACTTCTTAGTTACGAAAGACATGCATGATCAAACCATATAAATGGTACTTCTGCTATCAGTTCTTCAATTGTTATGCAATTAGCAAGAATAAAAAATTTCAAAGAAATTGGAATGTCGATCAAATCATTAAAAAATTGAGAATATCCCTCTAAAAAAATCGATCGATATCTAGACAATCCGGAAAAAATGACAAATGTATGGATGTTGCAATTGCATTTATAAAAAATGACATCTCGATAGATAAGTGTAAATTAGCCGATACGGGTGTCCTTAGAACTGTTTGGAAACTGAAAACTCTGCAAACACCTTTATATAGAAACATGTATAATAACAAATGAAGAATTTTCATTTATAGATAGCGGTGCACTAGCGGGACAGCGCATACTCATCTAATTTAAACGAGAGCCCGCAGCTACATATATAGAGCAGCCGGTCGGTACTATCAAGGCTGATTCGCAGAGGTGGTTCTGAAACTGGTGGTTCAGACACTAAGCCTGTAGACGAGGAGAAGCACCTGTGTCCCTGCTCCGCCCCCGGCCGAACCGACGACTAGATCGATGCGAGAGCTCTCTCCCTTCTCTCTATTCTCGACCTCTCTCTTCCTCTTACTCTCCGTCTCTCACACTCTCTTCTCTTCCTCCTCTCCTCTCCATCTGTCTTCCTCTTTCTCTCTATCTCTTCGCAATATCTCTCTGCGCATCTCCACGCCGGGTTCTCACGGCAAACAATGCGCCGCGCGACGCCCTCGAAAACATCCACTTCTCTTGTCGCGACGAGAAAGAGAAAGAAGGAAAGAGGGGCAGAGAGGACAGAGCTGCTATCCACGCCGGTTCGAAAATTTATTTCCGAGACCAAAAGCTCTCAGCGCACCGATTCGGGAACGAGTACCGTCACTCTCAAATTTTCCGGATGCCTAGTGAGATCCCGCAGAACTATGCTCGTTTTGATTTATCCACTAGACACGCTGAACTTATCGCATAATATAAAATCCTATTAGTTAAATATGTTATTTGTTTCGCGTAACATTATTTAAAATATTGAGTGTAAATAAATGTAATAGTTTTTTCGTATATGCATGTTTTCTAGACTTTCTTATTCGTGTGTATCTATCGTTAAGATGTTCACAATTGATTTAGATGCATCATATAATGATACATAGTAATGGGCATCCATTTATGTATTCGGTCTATAATCCGTAGCGATACAAAGGTCACTCATCGTAAGGACGATCGCCGAACAATTACGTTAACGAGGATAATCTCACCAAAAAGGAGAATCATCGTCATGAACGACGGTGTATTTATCGGACGTCATCTGGCGAGTTCGCCAAATGGAATTTGATTGGCCGTTTGCCACGAACAGCTCTTGGTCTCGGTGGACGAGTACTGTGCTTCGGCTGCTCATGTGGTTCTCTCTATTCTATCCGCACGTGTATCTATTCTCTCTGGTTCCTCCATTTCCTACCTATCCTATCCTGGCTGTCACCGCACGAATACACGCAGATGATATACTACGGTCTAACGGCGGCTGATACGGCTAAAGAAATGTAACGTTTAAATTGGTTTATCCGGAACGAAGAGAAGAAACGGAAAAACTTCAGAATCTTGATTTTATCCACTAAATATCATTCCGTAGATACTTAACAGAATCTAATACATAAAAATAATAAGTCTACAGAAATCTTTTAATCTTTTCTAGCCTGCTATTTAAGACCTGTTATTTAAGGTCTGCATTTATAATCGTGAACTTTGTATCAAAGAAGAGTTAAAGTAGATACAGTATAAATAAATAAAGTTCAATAGCTATGTTTTAATTAAAGCTTAACTGAACGTGATTGTAAAAACGGTACAATTACCGTTGTAAAATCAATTAAAATATTATGATTTATGTAACACTCCGTAGCATTTTAATACATCATGAGGTAATTATTAAATTTTATTTTTTGAACATGTTAAATCAAACGAAGTTGAGTTATATATAAATATATATCACAAATAAGATGATTAAAAACTTCACACAATAAAAAGGTTATTTTTGTATTTCCATATCTTATTATGGAATGATATTAAACGTCAAATTTATATTTGGAGCTCTCCTTGGGAAATAATAAAATTATATTGGATTAGAAAGAGATCGTAGATAATCTATACAATCAAAAATGTGAATGAAAAATAGGAAAAAGACAGTCGATATATTTTAAAGTGACTAGCTCTTCTATATAGCTTTTCTATCCAGCTTTAACAAATCTTTGAATGCTGAAACGATATTGGGTCACGAAGATTCGAACTCCAAAGATCAATGATCGGGAGCTCTCCCAGAATAAAGATTTCCCAGTTTGCACACGAAGCTGGTCACTTCGAAGAATTCCAGCGTATCTACGAACAAGATCTATCAACTCTTCGTACGATAAAGCAAGCTTCTTCCCTCCTTGTCTTCATCCGCTTTTCTTCTCCCTTTTCCTCGACGCCCTCGATTCAGCCTTCACCTTCGGGATAAACCAGGATAAATGTCTCGGAAATATAGTGGGCCAGTGTCTGGCAGGGGCCGGAAATGGAAGCTTGTGGTCGGATACGGATATGTATTTCGTTTGGCTCGGCGAATTTTTTTTTACCGTTCTCACCCTCATAACAGTTTCTGATATCCGGAGTATGGCCTTTACAAATCCTGACTACAAAATTTCTAAGTTCCATTTGCAAAGCAGACACATACTACATAAATCTACCCTACTATATCCTTACGGATCGTAGTTCTATTTTGCGATCTGTATCTGGGAAAAGCAGCAAAGTTTGCTTAATTTCTTCGAATTCTGAAATAACGTGATCAATGAATAATGAAACATAAAAAGAGTTTATTGAACGGATCAGCGACATATAAAAGAGCATAGTTGTTCAAACAGAAATTTATGTCATCCACAAAAAGAAAGAACGGGATGAGTCAGAAAACAAAAAGCGCCAAAGACGTCGAAACAGGTGGCGGTCGATATCTGCATTGTCTACGACATGGTTCAGGTCGATCGCGCAAGACGCATGTGTGTCGTATGTGAATAGTGATCGATCGATCTATTGGTTGAGTTCCCTTCTCTACATCCATCCAAAACACTCCCTGAACTGTAAACCGAACGTTCAGCGAAAAGGCAAACCCGGTGAATGTCTACATTCTACTTTTTTTCTTTAGATCTGAGAATTGCTCAGATCTAAAAATTGCAACAAACATATATCCAGATAAATATTGTATCATTTCTTCATAACTTTTAATTAGTTAAACAAAATAAAACGTGTATGACACACATAGTTTTTATTTTCTTAATTATAATTATCCGTAGTCTAATGTAGCAGATCTAAAATTTAGCAGCTTTTACTACTCTAATTATTAAGTATAACTGCAAACATTATATCACAAAACAATTATATTAATTATATTGCAAATGCATTTTTAATACCTTGACTATTTACGTATGTAAAATACGCGTCGAGTTAGTATCATGTGCGAAGTTCATACGCACGAAAACCTGTCTCGTATTTCTCATACGGGCGATAAATGACAAGACAGAAGAATCCAGAAGGGTGGTAGAGGTGCGCGATTAAAAGTCCTTCAGAGGATGCCGCGGATACACAGCTGGCGAGAGGTAATTGCGCCACGTGACTGTTGGTGTATACTACATCGAACCACCCTGCGTCCCGCCGCGAGCTCCGCCACTGGTACCTTCAGCAGCCTCGAACCCCCATCGAGTCCCACTCGGTTCCCACCACCCCTTGTACCCCCCTCCCCTAGAGGAACGAGCAACGAGCAATTTCATTACTGCTTAACGCCTGTCATAAATCTCCACGGGCGCCCTCTCGCTCTCCCTCTCCCCCGCACTCATCCTCCATCTCTTCCACCCGCCACCCTCTGTCGAGGTTCTCTCCCTTGTTTCACCTCTTCTCCCCCGAAGACTCCACCCTCACTTGCACAACTTCGCATCTCGTCTCTTGCTTTCTCCGGCTCAATTTCTCGGCACTATGTTTCATCACTTTTATCCTCTGCACCTTCTTTATATCTTTTCCCTCCTATCTTGCATTTCTTCCACCGCGTTGACGTCTAAAGAAGAGAGAGAAAAAATAAAGGACGCACAAAGTGCACTTTTTTACGTTACTGTTTAAAAAAAAAAATGATGAGAGGATATCCCTGCTTCTTCGTATGTGTGCGCCATTTTTCTTTCATCTTCTTGCTCTCTGTTCTTATGCGACTTTCTGTTGTATTACGTTCTAATTCGCTCAAGAAACAAAGGAAGCGACCTGAAGATACAACTGGTACGATGGAAATAGAAAACAGGAAGAAAGAACGTTACAATACACAAGCACGGACGCTCCTCAGGCATTCTTCGTTCTCCATTCTGTTCGCGCTTTTCGCAGTCTTCCTCGACCGCGAGATTGTCGTTAGACGCTTCATTTACTCCCGCTCTGCGAAATTCACCGGTTGCGTCGCTGGAGCTGTGCTGATAAATCACGCAGTCCGCTTTAAACGTTTCTGGCGCGAGGAGCGGCAGCGCGTTTCCTCACTTTTTCATCGGCCCACGACCGGGTTATATCTCTCGCACGTGAGCGCAGTATTTGCCAAGCGGTACACTCCGGAAAATGGAGCTGAAGAATGCAATACGCTGAGAATAATTGCTTGATTTCGAGTTCTCTCCCTTACTATGCAATATACCCAAGTCAAGTCACGAGTTTATATAAATATTTCATACGCTAAACCACTAATTGGGAATAATCTTATAATTGTAAGATTGTTAGATGAATTATATTCTGTTGTGCTATTTGTATTATTATTCTCTATATAATATACTCTCTATATAAGACAGTTGCGTCCAATAAGTTGTGTTCAGCTCAGCTATGATGATTAGACATACGAAATGCTTCTTGGAATAAAGGTCTGTCATTTCGAAGTGCCAGCGGACAAGAAAAAATCTGACGGTCCGTTGGCTTTCTCGCTCACAGGATCGGAATGCAGATGGCATTGTTCTAGGGCGCCAATGGGTTCCACCTTGGGTTCCACCGTTGGAGTCGGAGGCGTTGATGAGCCGGCACGGTCCATGGATGTTTTCTACGGTCTCGCACTCCTTCTCGATTCTCGCGGTCTGCTCATTCTTACTTGTGAAGACAGCGGAATGCGATTCGCCGAGCCCTCGTGCGATCCAACTATAGCAATATAGCATCCGCAAAAACTCTGTCATCGTCGCGGATATTCGCGATAAGATTAACGCGTTGGAAAGCTGCCGCCAAACACACATCACTTTAATATCTTGTATTTCTTGTCTGGTGCGGCACTTTGCACTCGTATTATTGTTAAACAAACGCAAAATTATAAAGTGTAAGATTTCGGTCAATTAAATGATTGTAGAATCACATGCAGCGACATTACATTTTCTAAATCTTGATAAGAAAAGATATACTTTTTAAAAAACTTTCAAAGAATATATAAAAATATAGTATATCGTACGATCGATGAAGCGTCAAAAGTAATTGAATCCAACATAGTTCATATAATTTAATATAGAATCTACGAAAAAACTACTAGCTTACATATAGAGATAAGATTGCTTTACGATCGCTTCTTGTTCTTTTGCACGTGTTACTAGACACATGTGCATTTTTTATTAATGTTTTAAATTTATTAATGTTTTACATTGTAATCGTACCATTGTACCAAAATTGAAAGCTGAGTGGGGCAGAATTCAGAAATAATCAGAAAGGAAAATTCGATGAGATTTTATACGTTACATTCTAAGCTGTCCATGAGGTAAGCGCAAGAATTCCAAAATAAAAAAGTCTTGATCTATAGAAATATATTGAACCATTTTTCAGCTACTAAGAAAGCAAGATATTTTTCCAATACCAAGATTCATCGTTGGATCGAGTCCGCTTAGGATCCACGAGGTTCGTACACTTCGGTTTCGCGCAAGGCGTGAGTAACGTCGCTAAATCATACACGGTTACGACTGGTTATCTCTAGAGATAACTCGCAGATAAGAAGAAGCGAAGATCATGCCGTGCGCGACCTGGCTCGCGTGTATCAAAGGACTCCATCTGCCCGGAGCCACAAGCTCGCCGTCCAGCCACGGCGTCAATGTCAACGGCCTAATCATGACTAATGGTTCTTCGCTAGCAGGCTTCTCTCCCTTTTCCCTCTCTTTTTCCTCCCTTGCCAGACGCATCGACGCTGAACCTCACAACGGTACCAAAGTGTTCGTACATGTAGGTAGAAACATACGCACGTATGAAAGCACCATGTACTCGTGTAATATGCTGCCATAATTGTGCGTGCGATAGGAAAAGGTGAAAGAGGTACGGAAAAAGACGAAGGAAGGAATAGGTAGACAGAAGAGAGAAAGAGAGAGAGGGAGAAAGGGAAAGAGATAGATACTTTGTAAAATCGTTATACCTTGTTTCTTCAGCGGTTAGCCTGGCTTGTATACGCGTACCTTACCTACAGTGACGCTCACAAGAAGCGAAAGCCGATCCCTATCTCGTCATGTTCTCCTCTACGCTCGGCGATCCGCGCGATCCGCGGCGGACTGAGACCGAACAACGGACAAGAACGGGGACCAGGCAGATTTTTGTCCAATTAACATGCACCGCGTTGTGGAATTTTTTGCCGATGTAATCTCTATGTGGCACAGGCCTATATCTCGCGATATTACGATTAATGTAATTTGACGTCGGTATTCCGAACGTGATATAGCTCGAGTGCGTGTATGCGAGTACGCCAAATGCCAGTATATGCGTCTGATCTCTCCCGAAGATTGGTCCACCTCGATCTCGCCTGAAGACAGAAACGACCGCTGCGAATCCCCGATCATGTCCGAGACCGAGCTGCGTCCGCGCAGATTTCGATCTCTCTTCTTTTAACTGCATAAAGAGTGAGCCTGAATTCAGTCAAGTCCCAGCACTGATTGCGTGAAAGAATGAGTTTCGTCGGTTAGAAGACCCAATGATATCGTTATTTAACAATTATTATCGATCGGAATTAACATTAGCGAAATTTCAAAATAATCGAAATTTGCATTCCACATTATGATTGAGTAAAAAACGCATCACGTCGTTTTTCTCTTTTTCCGAAGTTCTTCATTTGTCAATAAGTATGAAGTCAAAAAGCTCTAACAACCATGAGACATTAACTAGTCAGCATATCTGGATTCCCAGAAGATCGAATAGTCGTACTATAGACGATTCGAATGAGGCAGGACGAAGGGCGGAATTGCTTATATAGAGATGGCCGTCCGTGATATAAGATCCAGTGTATCCCGTAGGAAATCCTGGGAACGGATCTATCTTACCCCGAGGGATAGCGTCGTTGCGGAGGAAGAGAAGTGCGGGAGGAATTCACCTGTCAGCCTGAATTAAAGGATGGCGGGATCGCGCGCGTGTGTGAGAGAGACCCAGTCGGCTCGATTCCCGCAATTGAGGCATCCTTGCAGACCGCCTGGTTCCCATCTCGAGATGCCGCGGAGAGGATACATTGTCTCGACCTTCATATAAACCGATTCTCCAAACTCCTAATTTCAGAATGTTTAGAGAGGAAACGTTTATTAACTAAAATTTAATAAAACACTAACCGATATATTTCACTTGATCAAAATTGATCGTGTTTGATGAATTTAATTGTAAATTTTGTGTGTTTTTACTTTCTCTTATATGCAAATCTTAAAAGCATGAAATGAAAAATATAAAATTTTGAAAGTATAAAATTATATTCAAGTTTAATAAACAATGCTATAATTTATATTCGAATATCTAATTAATTTTTTTTTAATTTTCATTATGTTTATTTAGGTATATTAGGTATATAGTAGGTATATTATTTAGGTGTATTAGGTGTGTGTGTGTGTGTGTATGTGGGGAGGGCGCGTATATACACGATCATTGTACAATTTGAATACAATTTGAAGTTCTTTGCGTAAATGATATAAAGAGCGGATTTAATGTGTAAAACGTTATATTAGTAATACTCTCGGACAATCAGAGAGATTCCCAGGACAGACTCTTTAGTGCAATCCTCTCGTTTTGGCTTCTTTCGCGCGGGATATGCCGCGACGGACATTTACGCGGCATCGACCGCGAAACGAGTCGCCTCTCAGAAGTCGCCGTGTAAGAATGAAGAAAGGAGCAAAGAAGAAGGCGAAGAGAAGAAAACGGGGAACGATACCGTCTGAAGACCGTGAAATCCGGATCCACTCTAAGCCCCGTTCAGCCGGCGAAGCGACTCTCGCTTTTCTCTTTCGCTCTCTTCGTCTTCTGAACGCCCAATCCGATAAAAGGAGGATGCGCGAGAAGCGAGAAGAGAAGCGCGTGGCGAATCGCCGCAGTGGTTCGTTCGCCTCGCCGGTTCGTTAACCGTCCAATCGCGGCGGTGCCGGTACAAGAGCGGCGAAGACACTGTCGTGTCGTCCACCGACGAAGATGCCGCAAAAATCTGACATGACTCGCTTCGGCTGTCCGGCGTCCCGTCCTTGCGTTCCAAGCTGAGAGAAACGCAAATACAAAGACGGAGCAACTTTCTACTTGGAAATAGAATTGAGTAGCATTAAGTGTATACTTGTGTTTCTCCTCTATTTTACTGTCAATATTTTAAGGAAAATGGAAACACATAATTATTTATTTGGTTACAAAATATACAGATAGAGAAAAACACGATCCGAAAGCACAATGTAAAATTTTGCTTACGAAATCAGCCAATTCGTAAATTATACGTCGAAACGTAAATACGCGTTGGATTATGCACAATTGTATATAATAATTATTAATTAATGTTCCGTTAATTATACGTCACAGAAATTCACGGTGCGTAGTCGTTTACTCTTCCGGTGTAATTCGCTAGCTCTAGTCTATCGGATGTAATTTATTCGAGGTCCCATTGTTTTGTATCCTTTATTGTATCAATTGAAAACGGGATCGGCGTTTTATTTGATACTTTGTCAGCGCCAGGGTAAATTAATTTTACAAATGCGCCTAACGAGATTAACGATCTGTTACAAGTGCGAGATAAAAACACAGATAAGAAAAAAATAGCCATGTATGTATAAATGTGTTTATGAAAAAGCACAATAAATATATCCCAATAAATATATCTCAATAAACAAAACTATATTACCTATGTTTTTAATTCCTTCTACAAAATAATTAAAAATATTTCATAAGCTGTTGTCATAACGGGAAGTCGAAAAATATATATCGCTGAAGAAATAAAACAATTTTCAATTTTTACAATGACAGTTATAAAAAATATACTTTTTCAAACAAAATAACAGTACGTTATTTCTTCACAAGAAATGCTATTTTCGATGGTCAAAAGTTAGCGCGTTTATTGAGATCAGAATCTCGCGTTGTCCTCCGAAGCGAGCCAGTGTCCAATGCCATAATAGATCGATTGTATCAAAGTGTCACCCCAATGTTCCCATACCGTAGCATCCTGATCGCAAGAACAAACGCAGCTCCCCCGTCATCATCGCATCTACAGACTCTCACCGACTCATTCCCCGCGACCGCCGAGAAAGTGCTTAATGTAATGTGAATAATATAAAGCGCTGGCCGTTACAATCATTTCCCAGCCTGACCCCGTACGATGTGTGGGCGGCAGAGAAAGATAAAAGCCCGGAATAGAAGAGAGAAGGGAAGATAAACAGAGCCGGAATGTACGAAGGCACATCAAGTATTGATGCCACTTCGGCCTGCTACGCGCTGTAAGCACAGGTACGATTCGATACGCAACCTACGCACGCATACTGCCCCGAACCATAACCACGATAGGGTCTTTAAAGCTGCATTCTATGGCTAGATGTCCAGCACTCTCCTTAATGGGGTGCCACCGATATCCTCCACACCCGTTCAACACACGCAAACATCCCGGCATACCGACGAATAAACACACATCCACAAGCATCCAATAGACGGATCGCAAAGATTCCAAGCCCAATCCTCCCTATATACCTCGCACTCCGTTTCTCATCTTTGTATCCTGAAAACGTTACCTACACTCCTAGAAGGAATTTAGAGGTCTACCGGGAATCGCACGCGAGTAACGCACCTTAATGGGATTGGCGTTCGCGGAACGATCATTAACGTCGACGGGCAAGCACGTGGATCTAAAGAGATAGAAAGAGAGAGCGAGAGAGAGAGAGAGAAAGAGCAACGTTTTGTCCTTGGTTTCCGCCATATCCTGATGTACGGAGAACAACATGGAACCATGCCATAAATCCGCTATGGTGCCTCCTGGGATGTCCGCCGACCCCAGCGGTTTCGAAGTTGCGATAATTGCGGACGGTTAAGCAATTATCCAAAGAAGGTCTTACCGGACGTAGTTGAGTGATGATGATGAGGTATCGCGACATCGATCGTGCATCACGATAGCTTACAATAATAAACGTTTATACGATCGAAAGGTACACGTTTTCGTCAAGATTTCCTTATCAACGATCAACGCTTGAAGCGCGAGAAAATCGCTGTTACATAAATACGTGTATGCCTTTCCCAGGTATAACGACAAAAAATCGTTAATAAGTGACAAACATACTGCTTGACATTTGTGATTAGATTAGAAAAAGACCGTCATAGTGACGCTCTGCGCTCTTGTACAAATTCACCCTAACCTCGTCGAGAAAAGTACATATTTTACGTAACAAATGCAATAAAATTATCTTTAACTCGAAGAAACGACCGTGTGATTCGAGAAGAGAAAAATAAATGGTCCGGATGACTGATAGCACCGGGCTGCGAAATCAGTACAGCAGTCCCAGGATCCAAAACGAAAGCAACCGGGAATTAGCGATGTCCCTGCATCAAAGTTAAGCCTACACGGTCGGATGGGATGGACGTGAGATTACGTCGAGCGACAAGTAGAACCAGAAAGGCTAATGAGTGGCCGAGTTAATACCAGGCTCAGTACCGTGCCTGCTGTCGCATGTGTGTAGATAGATATACATACATGTATAAGTATGTACACACACATACGCATGTGTGGGCGCGGATACGTACACGAGAGCACGACTTTCTCTCCCCTTTCTCTGCCCGCTCGACGACGAGATCTACGCCGGCCCTCGGTTAAACCTATGAATGCATATTCAAGATACGAATGTTTTAAATCCAGGCAGGATTATTCGCCGACGAGTAGGTATGCTTCTGGCCTGGAGAACGGGAAAGAGACAGAGGCGAGCTCGCCCGGGTGTATAAAGACGGGCTGTTTTATTATTTTTCATATCGACAAGAGAGGAAGAGAGGAAAAAAGCGGAGAGCACGACGAGAGAACAACGGGCGACGGAGGAGAGGGTTGGAATGGCGCGGGGGGAGTGAAGGATTAACGGCGATAAATTTCGCAAAAATAGGGGCTTACGCTGTCGCGGGGCGACAGTCTAATCCCAGTTCCGCACACTACCCCCCTTACGTAGAGATGGGGGTACAGCTCGATCGTCGCGCGAGAAGCGACGCGCTGCTGGTGGCGATTCCGGCGGAGGTTCCCGCTTTTTGCAATTATCTTCCTGGCACTCAAAATTCTTTCTCTTTTTCGAGCTGTTGCTTTCTTTCTTTTTCTCCAGTCTGGTACTCGCGATATTTACAGAATTCGATTTCCTCTTGAGGCTGATGACTTCAAATAAGAAACATTTTTACAACTGCAAACACGAGCGTAACAAAATGATTATTTTACAACTATCTCTTTCACATCGTTACGATTTTATCATAAAATTTCATCAAGTCGCTCTAGTGGGTTTGGTGAAACAACGCATTGCAAAATCGAACGAAGATGAATCCATTGCGATCCATCGATAATCTCACGAGTGGGCGAGAGTACATCGGTGGAGAGCGGCAAGAGTACATCGAAGAGGGAAAGAAGGAGTTTCGGCATTCAGCTCCAAGTACAGGACATTCACAACAATAGCCGCGTATCAACATAATTACAGTTCGCCTCGGTTAGCGATGCGCGAGTCCGACGAGAGTCAAGTATTATATTCAAATGGGAGGCAAGGCGGCGCCAGTGAGCAAAGCAAAACTTGCAAAAGGGGTTGCCGTGCCCCACGGCCGAATGGTGGAGGTTGAAGGTTGTAAGTTCATCGGAGAGACGTGGAGGAGAACAGGAGGATGAGGACTGAAGGACGAGCGAGAGGACGTAGAAATGTCGCTTCGAGCTAGCTGTCTGGCGAGTCCCAAGAGAGGAAATTACGTCGTCTGGCTTGACCCCTCCGCCACCTTTGCAACGTTTCCTTTTGGCTAAAAGAGAGGCAAGATGAAGAAAGACGAACGGCTTGATAACTACATAGTACTGATACCATTCGACTGACTCTAAATGCGCCGTGAACAATGCAACATTAGATCGTTTTTCATATAACAATTTTTATATGAATTTGATTTTTGGTACTTTATAATATGTATCAAAAGCATCTATTGTCACTTTTTCTACTCATAACTATTTTGACTACATTAGATTTTACTTAACTCCACTTTTTATATTCCTTGTAATGTCTAAAAATTCTCGTAATGACGTATCTTAATACAGATGTAAATGACAAAGAATACCCACGGATACATGAATGGTTATACATTGTAAGAGTGACATCACCGAGCGTGAGAATCCTTTTGTAGGCACGTCATAAGATCAAGGAACACAGACAGAATAAAAGACGTCTCTGGGGAAAAAGGCAGCAGTGAGCGGAAGAACGGACGATACAAGGGGACCAGGGCAAGCATTGACTTCCCGAGGAAGAAACGAAGGCTCAAGGATTTGTTCAAGCGGAAAACTGCCGGTCGATGTATGCAAACGTCTCCTCCATGTCCTTCGGAGCCGATAGGGTGACAACGGGCGTATCGTGTCGCCTCCGAGAGCCGCTTTTCGCGTTGCGAAAGAATTGTCCGACTGCATGATGCGCGTTCATCTCTTTCGTGGTAGGTATCGCAAAGCGAAGCAGCGAACGGATGCAAAACGCGTAGAAGACAGGTCAAACTTGTGGACCTTGACCCACGACACGTCAAGGACGGACGAGTGGTACCGGAAGCAGGTGGATAATAGCCGGTCCAGGGGTGCCAAGGGGACAATAGATGTCAGCCGGCACGCAGCGGCACCACAGCGGGACCGAGATAGCAGATCTAAGTGGGCCATGCCGCGCTACGGTTATGGCGGCATAAAACGCTCCGATAGTACCGGAGGGGGCGGCGCGCAGGCACAACCAGCCGCGCGACGGGTCGTGCGGTAGTCAAGTTGAGTGCCGGAGAGAGAGCCCTTTTACGGCCGAAAAAACTGCCGCTATGATTGTCTATGCAAATTGTTTAAGATATCCGGGGTGAAGGCAGTTCCGCGTCTTTTGCGGCCGTCGTTTCGCGAAAACTGGCACCACGTCGGAAACTACCGTTTGGCAGTGACGCTCAGTTGTGATCTTACGTTTATAAAGTTAGTCGTTCCTAACATTATGGCCCGCAACATTCTTTTAACAGAGTGTAACTAGAATAAAATATTCTAAAACAAAGTAACTTTTGTAATGACGCACGACAATATATTTGTGCGATTAGAAATGATCTCTAATCGCACAATGTCGGCTATTTCTTTGAGCAGACAAACGCATAGAAATAAGTACGAGCTACCTGCTAGCTTTATCGCGTCATAAAGTATTAGAAGTACGTCCTGTGTTGCATCACCTTGATGGCGATGGATGAATTAAAGATCGTATCAAGATGTATTGCTGTGCCGGCGTGCGAGTAGCAAATGAAGCGCGTTTCATTATCGATGGAAAGATGTTTCGGTCTGTAGGGCATGCAGGTAATGGCATTGCTGGTTTGTGGTTTGCAGCACACTGGCCTTACCTATCTTAGATAGCTTATTGATTACCTCGACTACACTTCGTTCTTCTATTACGACAATGTAGAAACTGCGAAGACAATATGTATCTGCTCTTGTCGAATGAAATTTATTCATACTTTGATGACGGTTTTAACATTCTATTCATTTAACATTTAATAAATCTCGAATGATATAATTGTTATTTTACTGTAAAAAATATTTTCAACCATTAACTTCATATATATATATTTTTTTAAATATAATATAATGTATATTAAAAATTTTAATAAATAATTTTTAAATTAATTGAAATGTTAATTAAATTTAAATAATTAAATTAATTAAATTGTCAATATATTTAAAAGAGCGATATATATTCATGGAGTTTGAACATATCTCAAAATCGAACCAGATTCATTGCTTCATATTTTTGATTTAATACACGTGTATTCAATGAATCTTTGGTTAAGAAAAATGATTGTGGACAACATTCAGTGAAACAAAGTGCCATAAAGTAGCAAGTTGGCAAATGTAATTTCATAGAATGTCTCCATTGATATAAGAAGACTCTACTATGGTGTACGAATAAAGTTATGGCCGACAAATGAAAGAATAGTGGGAATGACAACAAAGATAATAAAACAGTAGAATAAAATGGAGATAGAAAATTGAAAAACAAAAGGAACGACCAAGTGGAAGAAGCAAAGTTGTAGGAAACTGCAAACTAAACGGATATGTCTCTCGAGTAAATTAAAATGGATTATATATGTAGATTCTACCTTTCAATCTTATTTTCCTCTTCTATTTTTCCATTTTACCTCTGCATTCTCCAATTTGCTTGCGACGCTTACGTCACTTAATATTTATTATTTGAATTCATATAGAGAAGTTAAAAATTTAGACTATTTAAAAATTAATGAACAATTATATTCACAGTTAAAAGACGATTGAAAAAGTAAAAAAATTTTAATTAAAAGACTCTTGTCATGAAAAAACAGAATTATTTAATGAATAATATAAAATTAATTCATATTATTTTTAATGAATAATAATTTATTCAAATGACACTAATATCTTCTGTATCATTTTTTTATCAAATAATTAAATTCAAATATGATACGTCCCGTACATACATATCTGCGATTTAAATTTCAAATTAAGTCAGTAGCAAAAAATTTCAATTTCTTTTGAAAGCAACAAGACCTGTTATAAATTCTATACAGACATATACCATATAACATCGAAAGTATATATATATATATATATATATATATATATATATATATATATATATATATATATATGAGAAGGAACGATGAGAGGAGAAGTACTAGGTCGGTAGCCACAATTCTGGAAAGCCCAACTCCGCCGCCCGAGGAAGGTCGGGACACGGAGTCGACCATGATGTATGCTCCTCTTCCGTCTAATTAAACTTAGGGAGGGTCGCAGAGTTGGTTGGTGCGCCGGTTGTACGGACGGACGTATGTACGGTCGGACTGACAGCGAGGGGAGGTCGGCGGATGGCTTTCAAAATGACAACCGGAGAGAGCGAGAGCGAAAACGAGAGAGAGAGAAAGAGAAGAGAGAGAGAGAACCCGAATGGACACTACGAAGTGAGAGAAGGACGAGAAAGATCCGTGTCTCCTCGCGAACGCATGAAACGGTACTTATAACGAGAGTGGGATCACCATCGACTTCCTCTCAGGAGACTCGATGCACTTAACTTCTATTACATTATTCATACGTGGCGATAAACAATCCGCTGAAAAAAGAAGACAGCAAGCACACCGGACGTTCGTGCCGTACGAAACTTTTATCGAGCATTGGCAAGCGTCGCGATTTTCGAAAATATCGCCGAGTCAGCGTAACGCAGCAAAACATGCGAGCTTGTGTGCGCCAACGAATACATAAACTTGCTTTTAGGAAATTCCATTAATCTCCAGTTGCACTCCGGCGCCGTATACATGAAGTCCGTTTTGTGCGATACATCGATTGTTTGAACCATACTATTTTCTTCTCTCTTATACATCCTTATTCGTCGTAAAATAATAAACACTAGTTTCGTTCTTTTATTAAAATATATGACAATGTTAGAGTATGAGGACTTTTCATTTGTCGTTTTATCTTTAAGATAAATTTGTAAAAATTATGATTCCAGATAGACTTACTTAGAACGTAAATATTCGTATTTATTTTTTCTCGACAAATCGCATCTATTTTCTCACGCGAGTTGCTTAATAATTGACTAATTGCTAGTGCGCGCACAAACATATTGTAATAAAAAATAAAGATTTATATGATGTTTAAGTAAAATCAGGCACAATAATATTAAGTTTCTTCGATATCCAAATAAAAAACAACTAGTCAACTGTAATTTATTTACTAAAAAAAACCTATAAAATATTAAACGTTGCATTTAAACACGGTCACTTGTCCTTATTCGTTCCACTCTAATCTCCAATTCACATAAAAGTATGCATTGAATAGACGAGAGATCACTATCTACATTGCGATTCTATTCCTCTTTGCTTGCAACGTTCGTATCTTTCTGTATAATCTCAATATCGAAATTATATTGCAAATTATTATTATGATTTCCGTCTTCTTCTAACACACCCAATCTCCCTTGCAATTTTATTCCGATATTTATCTTCTTTCTTTCCTTGCTTTTCCGTTATATACACTTATCACGGTTTAAGCCCGCCACGCTATTCGGTATTCGCTTTTCCATTGAACGCTACTTATTTCCCTCCGCCGATCTCTCTCCATCTACCTAAACTATGTATATACATAAACTATGTCTATTCAAGCGTACCCTGGTGCGCTTGGCTGCTTCCTGTCTACCGTGTCAATGCAGACTTGCTGCTACGAAACGGGATAGACCATTGGCGCGCCCAACAAATTCCTTGGCGCGAGATGTCGCGATTCCGAATGTTTAACCAGCTAAGCTAAACGATGGCAGCCGATGGCTGAACACGACCTGGAATTCCCGGCGATGTTTCTATACGATGGTAACGGAATGAGCGACGATCGGCATATTCGCATTGGACACAATGAATTTATGGCAGATACCTTCGACCTCCTTCGACTCGCAAACATCGTCGAGGAACTTCGTAGGGTGTCATAATTTTTCGGTTATCGAGTTGTTGGTGCACTATGATTGATATCGCATGATATGTACTTTAATTTGCGCCAAAATTTGCGCAGATCATCAACCTCTCAAAATTGCTAAGATATGCGCATCGTCAATCGTGGAGAAAAGCACAGGAAATTAGAACGTTAAATTACAGCATTACAAGGAAATTGTAAGATCATAATTTAACCAATGAAAAAAAAAAATGAAATGTCGGAAGGGGCGCTTAAAGACCTTGGCACTCAAGTAAATACACGAGTTCGTGTTCGTGCCAGTTACTCTTTTAAGATGTAATATGTATCCAGTGCATCCTTCGCCTTCCTTCTCCCCCTCCCCCACCGAATGAATTCCAGGACGCAATATAGTCGCTTAATCGCTCGTAATAACGCCGAGACGAATGCGGCGCTTCCCGAGACGACTGTCGCGAAAAACGTAATTTCTGGCGGATGGCACCGTGTAATCGCTCGCGAATTTCATGTATCTTGAACACAATGTTTTTTTTATTATTTATAACAAACGTATTTCTATCTTTTTAGTCCAATTAATGTGCAAAGAGAAGAAAAATGCAAAATCATATGTTTATTCCGCGAGATTTAATCGTGTATAATTAAAATTTTAATGACACTAAATTATTCTAAAATTATACGTGCATAGATAATTTATAGCGCACTTATGTAAAAGTAATATTAATAAACAAAATCGATAGTCATGTATGAGTATGTTTAGAACGTGAAGCACATCAGGCACATCCAGAATTAGCACATACGTCGACTAAAATTTTCCGTAACTCCCAACATACATCGAAACAAACTTTGAACGAATCGACAGACATCGAAACTCAGTCGTCGAGCGATGGCACATAAAGTCCCGATGCATCGTCGCTTTACATTAAAATCCTTTTAACTTGGGCACCGCGTATGAGGTCGTTAACATTTGCGAGAGAGCTTTCGACGACGCGATTAACCAAGGAGCAAGAGGAGCGCCGACCGCGGGCTCGTCTTTCTACGAGCGAGTGCGGTATCGTCATCCTGCAAACAGCGTATATGCATTAAACCATGAACCCACTATCCCCGACGTCATATCCAATACACGTTGTTAGGGGGTTGCTGAAGCCGCGATACAGTACAGGCAAGTGGGAAGTGAGGGCAGGGGAGGACGGTAGGTGGCTGCAGGGTGATTTCGAGGGTAGCTGCCAACCTCCCCCAGTGCGGTAATGGCATTAACCGAGCTGCAATATGATTACCGCTCTCGCAAGGTAACCTGATCACACCCGAAATCTATGGGGTGTCCGGAATATGAGGGAGGGAGAGAGAGAGAGAGAGAGAGAAACTTGTGCAGTGAGGAACAATGTATTGCGCTTGGAATAGCCGTGCAACGTTACGCAACTGCGGCGGTTGCAGCCGACGCCGAGGTTCGGCTTGGTGTTCTCCCCCTTAATCGCGTTGCGCTTTTTGCGGCTCAGATTACCCGTGAATCATTAGATACTCGGGCCCCAGTAGAATCGAAAACCACCACTACCACCGTACGAATCGTTCCTTATCTCCATTACGAGATTAGTCTTCTGTCGTTTCTCCTTCTCTTATTTTTTAACCATCCCTCTTTGACGAAATATGTTTTTTTTAATTAATTGCATTTTTTTAAGTAATTGCTCGTAGATTTTAACAATGACATAAAGTGCCGCAAAACATTTTGCCAAAAGTTTAACGCTTAAAAAATTCGAATAAAATCAATATAAACGTATTAAAAAATAAACGCAACGTGTTTCACATTGAAAATAGTTTCTACACTAATCATATGCTGGAAAGCTATACAAGACTTAAAAATCTTATCGTTATCGATAATAAGAACAATTTTTAGATGTAATAAATGCATAGCTTAGTATTTGCATCAAAATTAACTAAGATTTCAAAATGTTTCGAGGATTTTAATAGCTACAAACAAACAATGTGGTTTTTCTCCTTATTTAAATAGTACACACGCGAAAAAGAGACATTTGCGAATAAAAGCGACTCTTTTTCTGCGACGACGAAATCATGCTGCTTAATATCTTTCAAAAACAGAGAACGTTGCCAACTCGTCTATGAAGAAGAAGGTACTTACCGTGAGATGTTGAAAGAGCCACGCCCTGAGGATGTTCGTCGCAACTTTAGGAAAGATACCCCGTTTCTTTTGGTTTTTCTTTCCTGACGAATCATCGTCTTCCTCTCCCGTGCCCTCGCCGCTACCGATACTCGCGTTACTCGCGTCACCTGCAACAGTAAGAAAAGAGCCAAGGTCATCACGTGCCGTCTCGATAATTAATGCAAATTTATAGCAATTCCAGATATTACACATTCATCTAATACGGATCTGTCACAAATCCTGTTGTTAGGAACAAATATATTCACATATTTAAAATCATACTTTACGTAATAAAGTTTTTATATTCATTAATATGCATTAGATATCAACTTGTCTGTTTACTATTTAAAATAACAAGATAGATAATAAGATAACATGATAAATAACAAGAAATCAATTTTAACTCGCGATTAAATCGCGAGATACCTCGCACGTCGAAGCAGAATTCCCGACGCGTTTAAACTGCGCTCCGATTTTCGGTCCATACCCTGGTGGGCGATAACTACCTCGACCCTAGGGCTGGTTCCCATGCATACAAACACCATTAAGCCACCCGCAATCACCCGGCCCCCTTCGACCCGGAGAACCCCGTACACACGCTTCGTTCTCGGCTCAACCACGTACCCCTGCTTTTTCTCCATCCCATTTCGCCTCTCCACCCGCGTGCATTAATTCTCCGTCATTTATCAATCTTAGCTTTTTAATTGCACAGTCACTGGGGACTCAAAAAGCGGGACAGTAATGAGAGATATTAAGACACTTTTGGTTATGCTTTCCAGAAGCTCTCGTCATATTTTCATATTATCAAACGAGTAATTCGTTACCACATAATATCACACAAACGAGCCACGATATTTTTATTTATTACATATTGTAAAATGTATTATATTTTTTATATATTGATTTTTAATGTACTTTAACATATTCGATAAACTTGGGATCATAATCGCAAACTTTCATCTTCCAAAAATGCAATATTACTGCAAGATTACAATTGTCATAATACTGATTAGATCGTTATTGTCCTACTATGATATATGTTTGGAGATGATTATAGAATAAAATGCAATTTCGTCGGAATTCTTATGATGCTCCGGCGAATCAATCTCCCGACGAGCCTGGATGCCGGAAGTTTGGAATTCCTTTTATTCTTTTTCCTTGCAATCAACCAGAAAGAAGAGTAGAGAAGGCTACTTACGCCAGCGGATTATAAATGACCGAGTCTTATCGTAATGCCCAAGGCCCCGATTCCCAAGGTTCTATCGTAACAGAGAGATCAGGGTGAGCCCGGCGCTCCCAGGGGGTTCACGATGACAGGTCGCCCGAGGGCGCTGCCAACTCACCCCTCTCACTCGAAGAACGGTCTCGTGCCCAAGATTAACTTTGAATTCGCCGAGCGAACCGTCATCGGACAAGGGGAGGACGACGGCAGGCAGGCAAAACGAAAAATTTGTCCGTCGTAAGAGCGGACGGACCGGAACGACGGGAGATCGATGGAAATTGGTACCACGTACGTATTCTCGCGTGTGCTGCTTTCTTGAAACGCTCCGAGGGAGAGAAAACGAGAAAAGGCGCCTCGGCTCTGCGATTCGGCGTGATGGATATTTATCGTGTTGTGACGCGATTCGTTCCGATGAGCCGACAAATTTTACGAAAAGCAATTTTCCACGAAAAACCGTTAGTTAATCGTCGATAAAATTTTAATGTTACATAAAAAATTTCTAACTGTAATTTGTAAGTATTAAAAAAATGTATTCTAGAGTGTAGAAATATCTTGAAATTATTAAAGATAAGTGATGATTCAGCGATGTTGAGACGTTGAGCCACATCAATATTATGAATCCAATTGATTAGTTTCACGAGAATCGACGATTCTGATAATTCTCATTTTTTTCTCATTGACAAAGTTTGTTTTCCATTCGGAGCATTAGATCCATTGGCGGCGGTCATTGTGTATATGACAAAAACGATGTTAGACGTTTACCCTCTCTTCGACTCAGAAACCCGTTAATGGCGTGTCCGCAAAGTCGAATAGGGTGACCTGTGAGCTCATAGAACCGGTGGGTGGGCTAGCGAAATAACGGAATGGCTAACGGGAACGTCCCTCTGATTGCAGTTAATTTACTCGCTGAATCGGGTTAATGTAGCGTACCGGTCGTACCGTGCTGTGTCGTGCGGCACCGTACGGCAACGACCTATCGGTGTCCTGGCAAAAGAAAATGGTTTTCTTCATCGGAGTATTGTTCATCACGCTCGGCGATTCAAAATGAATCTTTTTAATCGCATAAAAATTACAATTAATTAATTTTCATCCACTTTCACATAATCTTAATACAACCGATAGATTTATATGAAAGAATCAAATAATAAGTCAAAAATATTCACAGAAACATTCTGAAATTAAAATAAATTTCGTGAAACGTTTGGAAACATTGAAATTTATCACTAGCACATAAGAGATGTCTGCAAAACTGCATTAGAAAAATATTTATGTTATGATTGCGATAATTCATTCAAAATGTATAATGTGGTTTTCCATGACAGGTCGTTAAAATCTTATTTGATTTTAGATACTGTCCGATACATCGATGTACATATATAATCCAGTTGCACTGGTATTTCACGCATGATCATCCGCCCACAAGCTGTCATCGATAATGTAATGTCGTTTCTCGTCGTTGCAATCGAGCACGCGTCATGAGATCAGGATCGTGATCGACAACCCACGCTGAGGACGTCCGTCCTAGTATACTTCATGAACTTCTTTTAGAATAAAATCTAACAATATCCTTATTTTTAAGTAAGAATTTGAACATTTTAGTGTTTCGTTATAACTGAAATACATTTCTTCCAACTTTTATTTAATATCTTTGGATGATACTGAAATTATTTTTTGCTTTGCCACAATGAGAAAATGACTTTTAATCATCATCATGATTGTTTATATATATATATATACATATATATATATATATATATATATATACATATATATATATATATATATATTAAGGAATATATTAATATATTTATAATAAATGGATAAATAACAAGAGACTCTCAATAATAAAATTAATAAATAAGTAAATTTTTTTAAGAATATGTGGTCGATAATGTAAGTTAATGTTCAATCTTTAACTAATAGAATACATCGGATGTTTCGACTCTGCTTTGAACCATTTTCAGTGATGCGGTAACAATTAAATTAGAGTGATCTCACGTTCTCCGACGAGAAATTAGTGAGTAACTTCTAAATTTTAATGGTCCAAAAATAGTTTCCGCCAATTTTCCGCGAGAAAATCCAAGTTCACTTGAATATAAGTAACTTACGCACTGTCAACCGCGTTGTATATTCTCAAAACTCTTACTTGCTATTTCTTAATAATTATTTATATATTTGTAAAATACATACATGTATTCACACAAAAACAAAAACTAATAGCGGCTACATCTCGAATGCGACGATCTCGACAAGTACACTTAGATTGAATATTCTTCAAGTATACAATCCGGCACGCAAATCTGTTGATAAATACATACACGTGAGTGCATTCATTCATATGTGTACTCGTGTACCCTGTACGATACGTTTATGAGGACGCTCTTGGCAGCGAACGTCAACGACGACGGTGGTAACGGGGGGTAGAAGCCATATCGTCTGCGTGTTGATTTACGCGGCGTACCGCGCATTTTTACTACCATGTTATAGAGATTTAAGTGCGGCCAATTATATGTTTATGCCATCCCCATGCCCCGTACTTGCCCTCTCTTTCGCTCGTCTGCTAGCTCTCCATCCAATAGCGCTTCCGACCAACGCGCGAATGCCCGGAACGGCGTGCCCGGTTTCTTTCTCTCGACCTGTCGCAGCTATACTTAGCAAATGGAGAATGGGTAAAACCTTACACGCCGACGATAATCTATTTCGAGAGAGTCAATCTTTATTGCGCCATTCTCAAAACTAGAAATACGATTTTTCGGTGAAAATATATCGCGATAACAGCAGCAATCAGTCTCCAATCTCTTAAACAGAAATATTAATTCGGAAGAAGAGATGAAATATATACAATCGAATTTATAGCCATCGCTAGGTTTATCAGGCCTGTTATTTATACAATCTATATTTTTTATTATCAATTTATAATGCTAATTCATAAATATATTATAAAATTACATAATTCACTAATAATTCCAAAAATGTTTAAAATCTCCAGGGAAATCGATGATCACATTGAGATAGAACGTCAAGCCGGGAACATCTTTCTCGAAGACGAGCCCGCAGCCTCTATTTAGGGGGGATGGCCGCACAAACTGTCGAAATAACCAGCACATATGGTCGCCGAAAATAAACTGCTCCTTATTCCCATCTCGTCGAAACGAGACTCGCACTCGTCTCTTTCTCTCTCTTTCTCCCCCTCCCCCTCTTTCCTACCTCTCTCCCGTCCTTTCCTCTCGCTTTCTTGTCTTTTCATTCTCGCCTCTCCTTTTCACACCCTTCCTCATTCATTGCTTCTTCCAACTACGCGAATCCGCTTCGAACTACTCTTCGCATGGCATACGACTTTAGATGCGAGCTCGAAAATGCACGACCCTTCGACATAAACGTATAGGTATAGAACGCGTACCGGATACTAAGACATTTATTTGTTGTCGCGTTGACTATACCGTGAGTAAAAAAAAGAATCGTCGGACGAAGGGCGAGGAAGAAAGAAAAAAAAACGAGAAAAAGGTGGGACATCGTATACGCCTCTTCGAGTATCGCGTTTCGCGGTCACGAAGACGACGCACCATAACCGTAGCTTCAGGCTTTACGACGTCGAAGCGAAATTTTGTAGGCTACGAGATAACATCGCAAAGATTACCAATCGCTCTCAGAAGAGCGATATCAGCAGTAGACAAAGCACTTTCACATTCAATCGCCCTTTCGACAGCGAAGTGCTATCGTCTATCATTTTACGCCTCTGGAAATCGCAAGAGAAAGGTCGTTGCACCAAAACATAACATGCCGGCTCTTCTGGCTCGAGTTGATCCGAGAGTTCCGCGGCAGACTCGTACGGCATACAACCGCGAAGAGTATAAGTCTTTCTCTCTATCTCTCTCTCTTTCTTCCATGATTCTCAGACTATTTTTGACGATGAAATGTGGCTCGCTGGTGTTCCTTGTCGCGTCGTATCGCGCACGCGAGAGGATCGTCGCGGACGATTTCACGGCGCGCACGTATCCGCGCATCTGCGTGACGCATACGAGAGCGCCGCTTAATCTGGGAATCTGCTTAACGGGGAGATTAATCGGTGATTGTGGGAGAGATGAGGCGCGATGGGGAACTCGCTCAGAGACGATGGCGGCGTCGGCAGAGGAGATGGTTGCATCTTGCGAGGCTAGTCGGTGCGAAGCACTTCTGTGGAAGTTTGTCTTACAAATGAGCCGCACGACGCACATAATTTAATGCGTACATTTTGAACCGCGTGTACATTGACAAGCAATTTAGAATAATAAGTTGACATATTTTTCACCTACTTTAATTATTATATGCCTTATCTATCAAAAGATATAAATGAAATAATAGAATTATACCAAGCATATTAATGTTTTTCCACCGATTAGCACTTAATCTCTTGGCAAAATTAATTTTTGTTCATTAAAATTAAAAATAAATATAAAATGAAATAAATATCATTGTCACTCTTATAATAGTAATGCATTACATCACCAATAAAGGTCCAAGAACATATGAATCATAAAGCAACAGATTTATCGATTTAAATGAGATAAGAAGAAATTCAGAATCTCCTGAATTTCTGTAATCCCAATGACGCACGACACGTCGTGGAACGAAGAGGGAAGAGACCGAAATATCTGCCTATCGCTACGAACCGGGAATATGAGACGAAGGGACGAGGAAACGGCCAGAGATGTTGGAGTTATGCGGATTAACGGATGGAATGTCGGTCTCTTCTTCGTTTGGTTCTCTCTCTCTCTCTCTCTCTCTCTCTCTCTCTAAAAGCATAGCCTTTCGTTTCGTTCATTTCAGATATTATTGTTATGATATAGAGTTCGGAGTTTCAGGAATGTCGTCCAAAGACTCGTGAAACGAAAGTGACGGTCCCAGATTCTAATTCTTTCGATTGCTTATATAGAGACGAGCAAAGAGTCGCGCGCGTAGGCGACGAAAATGTTCGACATACGTAGAAACAATCATTCCGTTGTTCGGTGTCAACAATCATTGCTTAAGGCTTTCTTGATTTATCTGACGCAAAGCGAGGTAACTCATTAAAAATGGCAACGAATGGCGACGAAAAAAAGAACTTCGATTGAACTGAATTTCTCTTTGCACACGATGCTCGTGATCATGGATTCGTTCTCTCTTTACCAGCGGAATTCATTCTCTTTTCGTCGATCTCCGCGAGAGAAAAATCGCGAAACACGAATTTCCAAAGCTTTGTGGATGAACGGCTAGCGCGTTTTGCGGGATTATGACGATAAATAAAGCGCCGGACAGAAAAGAGAGAGGCACAGAGGCGAATAAAGGGAAAAAGAAATGGGCGAATGGAAGAGTAAATGCGAGCGAGCAGATCGCGGCACCCGCGCGAGAGCGAAAGAACGAACGCGGTTTGATTGAGACATCGGTGGAGCAACTGTGACAGTTATCTGATTCATGGATATGCCGAGTGTATTTTATGCCGTACGACCTATGAATACAGATCGATCGGACAGCGTGGCGCGACCGAAGGAAATCATAGCTGCGCCTTCGCGCGTATATGGTTGTATCAATTACGTGTATCGAGAGTCGCTACACATAACCGAAGAAACAGCTAAGAGGGACACTACGAGGGCCGAGGAAGGAAACAACGCATTGAGATTCATCGAACGTGCCGCAGCTACCGGTTTCGCGAGGATCCGCGGCACTCCATGACGCTCGATAACAATCTACGTGATAAATCGCCGATTTGTATCCGCGGTTCCAAGCACCCGCATTAATTCACGGACGCCTTTTTCAGGGACCGACGGGAAAACATAAGTAGACGCTCGTCGGATTTATGGGCGAATGGACAGCGAAAGATAAACTGTCACGAGGATTACGATGAGGGACATGGGACAGAGCAGAATTTTGGCACGGCACGCTGATAGTGACAGGTGCTGGATGTCATTACACGTTATATCTTTTTGTAACACTTCATGTTCGTTCTGTCAGCCAAAACGTAGCTTCGGCAAAAGTAAATATTTTTAGTGCTGCAAATAAATAACAAAAATTCAATCGACCTTTTTACGTTTTAACATTTTTACATGCTCTCGCGCGCGATTGTATTAATCGAAATGGAGAAGGAAATATGCTCCGTGGATACTGCGCGAGAAGCGCGGACAAATAGATAAAGCCACGATATCTCCAGGGCAACGTTGCCAACGGAGCACGTACGAAGATTGTACTAATTAATGCCACGGGACCGTGCTGCGGCTTCGGTGATGTGCTGTTACGAGCAACGGTGCTGCTACTGTGATAATTACCGGTAGGACGTGAGACTCCGTCTTAATTTGGTCTAGCGTGAAAATTATTAACGCGCAATGTCATACGCGATGACCAAAATATTCGCCACATGATAGCAAAAATTGAAACAGTTTTCTTTCTTTTGCTTGATAAATTACCTAAATTATATTTAAGATTGAAATACAAACAAATGTTCCAACTAAAAGAAAAGTGTGATGAACAATCATACAAAATGCGCGAGGTTAATCTTTCATTTACTAATTTACCGCTATCATTACTTCCGAAAGATTCTAACATCTATTCAATTTCCCTATATTTAATATATTATTCACACACACACGGATTGCTTGCACACGAAATTATGTAATAAGCTTCTATCGTCGTAGTACTACAAGCTTCTATCTTTTAACACGTTAAAAATTGTTTGTCTTTTCAATTTATCATAAATTGTCGATTGAATGAGTAAATCATTTATATACGAATTTTAAAAGTAAACGGATAAAATGCACGTGCGTAACAATTCCAAATCTTCCCAGTATTCTGCGGTTTCCTGTTGATGTAAACGACGAGCAACGCAATTAACAAGTAATTCGCGCTCGAGATTCCGGACTACTCCGTGATACTCATGTTTACGTAAACTTCCGCACAGTTCCCTTGAGCGATCGTTCGGTAAGCATGTTATCTCGGAGAAGAGGCCGCAGTAAAATCGGTCGTTCGACCAGCTGTAACCCACGCAAATAAAAGCGCTAATGGAAACGTGCCGTCGGTGGATGCATCATCGACGGCATTCCCGACGCTCGACGCGTGTCCTCGTCGTCTCCGTCGTCTCCGTCGTCGCCTTCGTCTCTGTTGACAAGCGCGGATAGCTTTCGGGACATGTGACGAGCACATGTCCCGAACGAGAACATATCGGCTTTCGTCCTGGGATTAGTAAGCCACGGCGGAGATCTCCTCGCGCCAGCGAACTTGACTGCGGCGCCCGAGTTTTACTTTTTGTCACCATGTGCGGCGTCCCGACGCCGTTTAAACTTCTCGTCATGCGCCGTGATGCGTTAACACTCGTTTATTTCCATATCTCTACCTCTCACCCTCGCTACTCAAATGATAATTATAAACCGATCGGAATCCGGTCGATGAACTCTTTCTCAACACCCTTGCCGCAATGTATAATGTAAATATGTAATGCAAAGAAATTATTATTGCAATTGTATCACATAATTGCATTTTTGTATTTCGAATTTTCTAATTTTTATTTCGAACGTAGACTTTATCTGAACCACTTGATATATATGATTGTCTGTAAACTGTCAACGCTGCAATCACTTAATTTGAGCTCTCTCGCTCGCTTTCTCTCTAGCATATATCGTACATTACGCAGTAAGACATGAACCAATTTCTGGCCGAGAGAAATGAGCACCGGTGGCCAGTAATGAGCCAGAAAACTGGCGACAGCTTCGCTATGCACTCTATATTCTATTCCAACGAGATGGGGCTGCGATATTGTGCTATGTTTGTCTGTGGACATACATGCACATGCATATACACGTAATCACGTGCGCGCTTTAAAGCATATGCGTATTCGTGTGTGTAGTGCGCATGGAGGCCTATAACTCACGCGACTGGCCCGCAGGCTCGTCTTGTTAGCGCCCCGCAGAAACCGAACTGAGATCCTCCTAACTATAATACGGTCTCCTCCAGCGATATACACAGGGCACCGAAGGCTCGAGGTGGATTCGATGGAAGGAAGGAGAAAAGGGTGGAAATCGGCGATAGAAAGAGGATAGTGCCAGACGATGTAAAGGATTCGAGAATGGAGAAGAAGAGACGAACAGAGAACAACTTGGCGAGAAAAGAGAAAGAGAAGGAAAGAGAAGAAATATAAACCCTCCCTCCGATCTTCATCCTCCACCAACGCGCATAAATGCATAGCTATCTCCGGATGCATCTTCACCGGCGGAACGACCGAACGAAAAGAGCGCGTTATCGGTACTCCGACCTGATAAATCCCCCGAAAGAATAATGAGTCGACATTATTCATGCCGGCCCGTCAGCGTCGCTCGACCGGTCCGCTCTCTCTCTTTCTCTTTCCACTCGTCCGTTTTACCGAAGGCAACGTTTCGGCACTTCGCCATTACGATCCCCGAAAACGAGTGTGGGAGAGAGATCCGCTCGTAGAATCGACCGGACGATATTAGGACAGCGCTTAGCTGGATCAACTGGAATTCGTTTGGGGCACGGACGGAGGGATCAGGCGACTGGTTCGTTTGATCGATAGCGCGCTCTGACTTTTGCCTGATACCCATTCCCGGACAGCAACGTTGGAATGACGCGGAAGAATCGTTCACAGCACACGATTCACGTGAAAAATTCTTCAAGCAGACTCGGATTTTATGGGAAAAAAACGAGTTTGTTTAACTTCTATATAAGTCCCATTTTATACACTTTACACTTATTCATTATCACGATCATAGCGGTGCATGCTAAGAATAATCAGAATAGCGATCATTGTGAGATATCATAAATTTAACAAGACCTTACATTAACGGATACGCGCGACACGATAAGAATTCTAAAATAAGAAAGTACAAGTAACTTATTCACTCATGATTTTTATTCCATTCGCATTCTCTCGTCTCTTATTAATGCCAGCGACTACTATATTTGTTCTTATTTGTCTGAACTTCCATTTGTGGCGCAGTTGCAACTAGTGAGTGCGAATTCACGGCTGCCGTGACCGCCGTGGTTCAATTTCCGTTTTACCAAGAGAAACAACGCTGCCCTCTCCTCCCATCCTCCGATGCTCGATATTACTAGATTCGAATTGCCTATGCTCCCGCTCCGTCGCCGTCCCCGAATATACCCGGCACCGGCATCTACCAGTGACATTGAGTGACACGTTTAGCACATCCGTTTTATTACAACTTCCCCTTTCGGCTGCGGCTCTCTCGCCAATTTGGTCGTGCTATAAAACACGTGGCGACAGATTCAGCACTCTACAATCACTGAACTACCAAGGCCGATCGAAGCCAACCCTTCTGCAAATCGACGAGCGACGATATGTACTTTAAGGTTCGTCGCTTGGCTCGCAGTCAGAAGAAGCGAAAGATCCCAGGCTCTCGATACGAACGATGAATTATCGTGGCAAACAGAGATTCAATTTTCCGCGAGCGTCCACGAAGAAAAATCAGATATAGGATATCTCTTCTCCCCGGTGTGTCAAACTTGGGCGCAGATATAAAAGTCGGCCGCGATATTTTATACGAGCATGTCGGCTATCGACCGCGTCGACGTAACTCGATTGCCGATAAGGCCGCGTGAACGGTTGGCCACAAGTTGGAAGGAGCTTTTTATCCACGACACGCATCTACGGAATGGAGAAATGGCGGCGGTGCAAAGCAGGCAAAAGGGCGAGAACGAGGCCGGCGGCCGTACCTTGCCTCTTCTCTTTGGACGCGCCGCGTTATTTAGTGCCGAGTATCGCAGCGCCATGCTTAAGTGCTCCGTTGACTTACATCCCTTCGTACCGACTAAAGAAGCGAAATATTTTTCCGTCAAGAAGTGTGATGGAATATCATCGAGAGTGGCGGAGCAATTAAATTTATTAGACACAACGTAGTCACGTATGATCACGACATGAATAACATTTTATCTAATATGACATACTGTGTGGTAAAATATTTGTATTATGTCAAAATGTTACACATGTAAAAAGAAGAAAAGTTCCAAGCTGTACATGTATAAAAGCAGAAAACAAGAAGTTTATACAGATCACACTCATGAATAGCGAACGATTCACTTTCCTTTCTTGGGCAAAAGAATATCATACGATCATTTCTATTTTAAGTATATAAAATACGTGTTATCGGTTCACATAGGGAAGACCATATGGATCCAAATATGGCGATCCGTCCGATTGGCTGCTGTGACTACAGACTTGCCCCATTCCTAAGCATTCGAGATTGGTATGACGGTGGGCTGAAAATGCGAGGGTCGTCTTAACACGAGCTCGCACACATGTGCTCCGAGAAGGATGGCGTGCATGAAGTAAACATCGAGAAAGGAGCGAAAGAGGCTCATTGGCTGGAATGGAAACGACATTCCATCAAACCAAATTCCACCTCACGTATATCTAAGCTACACGACTAACTTCTTTCTATTCTATCTTTTTCTCTGGATTTGATCGATGCATTTCTTCACCGCGACTAGAAATGCATACGCAAAGTTATTTGAAAAAAACAAAGTTTGTAAATTTAAATATTTAAATTGATGATATCTCTAAAATTAACAATAAATAGAATCGGATGGATCAAAAGTAGTGTTTGCTCTTCCATGATCAGTCGAAATTTCTATTGTTCGCTTTCAACTAAATATTCATAACTGAATATTCTTGAGGATCCTCTTGTTCTGTTAGGAATACTAGAAAGCGCTAAATACAACTTCGTATTTGAATCGTGGTAATTTAATCATTGTACGTAAAATGACAGTTAGCAAAGAGAGATGAGAAACATCTTATTTACAATAACATCAATTAGAGAGAGCGAGACTGCCACTGTCGAGAGAAGATGCAAGCGGTTTGTTTAATGATGCGCTACTTGTGATCTCTGGAATATTAGTCTCCAAATATAAGAAAGGTCGATGATGTGATGGCGAATGGGTGCGTTGACGTGACTCGATGAATGCATTTTTAACATAACCAAAATAGCGGCGGGATCGCAGTTTAGAATAGCTTTCAAAGAGAGCGAAGGAAGACATAAAAAAAGGGAATTTAAAGAGAAAAATAACAATGTAGAAAAAATGAAGAAGAAAGAGAGTAAACTCGAAACAGACAGACAAACAGCGACAGCTGTAACAAAAACAACAATGACAACCACTAATTCCATTTCGAAACTACTGTTCCATTATTTTCTCAACGTTTTATTTTTAAAATCTTTCAAGTCGAATTGTTAGAGAATTGTTTATTATATCAAAAAATATTAAATCAATATTATTAAAAATTATATTAAGTAACAATTAATTGGTTGTCTAGAATAAAAAATGTCACGCTTGAGTATCCTTTATAGCACGGTGAGCAAGCGAATAAATATGAACTGGCATATGTAAGGTCGCGAGAATACGTTTACAGAGTTAGAAGTTCCGAGGTCAGACCGTACCTAGAGCGACACGACGATGGCAATATCGACAGTCGTAAAGCTAACCCCTTATGGCGGTGTGCAATACGCCTCGCATAGCACGTCGCTATCTCACTAGAAGCCAAAACGAGAGTGAACCAGCGGACGGAAGAGGGAAAAGTTGCGTTGCCTGATATGCAGATAGAAGAAGTAGGTGTTTGAGTATGTAACGTCGCACGAAAGACCCGTCGCGTGGGCGAGATGTCCCGTTACTTTACGATTATTTTATCGCCGACCGTCGTTGCGAAGTCATCGAAAAAAAAGATAGAAGCGATCAAGGTGAAATGAAGGGATAAGCGTGTAGCTTTCGTACTGCGATACGTGACTTCGCCCGCACTTTCACGAAGCAAAAGTTCATGAAATGCGGAAAATTGTGAGCTATATGACACGTTATAACGTGATTTACGAGGCAATGATGTGATAACAAATATATACTTTTTATCAGATTTCTTTTCACAAGTCTCATTCTATTCGGCAGAATATTTGAAATGAATTAATGTTAAAATGTGCGGTTTACCGTAAACGAAATCAAAATGTACGAAACAGAAGTAACGCGCGCAAGACAATTTAGTAAACATGGTATTGATTACAAAGGACGATTAACGTAAATCGAGATCAGCGCGTGGACAGATGATTGTACGACCTCGTAAATCAATGCGAGCTTAGATTGTGCTCGTGCCGGTTTTACGGCGCATTTAGAAAGATAAATTAAGTGCGCGACCTTAGCACCGATCAATGGAATCAGATTGCCGATGGTCGCGGTTAACGAATAATGTTCCCACTCCATTGAAATTAGAATGAGATATTTAAAGCGTGACTCGCTGCAACCAACTGATCGTCGATCCAGGACGTTGATCCTTCGCGTGTCAACATCACGTGCCAGTGCTGCTGCTGCTGCTGCTCGAAGATTATGTAAAAGATATTTTAAGGCTCGCGACCCCTGTCTCTCTCCTCATGATTAATGAAGAAGACGAATTTATAGAGATACCGCTAGTGACGTCAAGGTCACCATGGTGTCGCTTCGAGTATGTACATCATTCGTTCTGTGGATACTTAAGAACCTCCTCATTACTTATATATTTTGCACCCATTACTTATATTTTTTGTAATACCTAAAATATATGTTTAACATTAGAATGTCGTAATAATAGATTATTTCAATGACACTTCGATATTCTTATCGATTTTTATACGCAAAAAGCACTATAAACTCATCTACCGTCAATTTGCATCGCATACACGCGCATGAGCGTCCATGCACGCGAAAACAACGACTACATGGAACCACGACTGCAACGTCGTCGCGTATGTAAATGCGCAGAGGCACCTGCAGTGATAAATTGATTATTCCCGACCCTCCCTCTCGAGTCTCTTCCTTTTCCTACCGGCGGTTCTCTCGAGGCCTCTTGAGCAACGTGACTGCTCGATCGGCTTGCCTCTAGGTCGCATTATAATAAATACATAATGTCGATACTTTATATTTTACGCAGGCAGAAATTTAAAGAATACCGTAAACGGCACCCTCGGGCATTGAGCCTGCAATTTCGCAAATTTCTTAAGCGTCCGAAATATACGAAGGATATGAGGCGAGCTAACTGTTGCCTATGCATTACGAAAATTGATCTAATTTTTATTTCAAGCTCAAATAAGACCACATTAAATAATAAAATATTAATGAATATAAATTACTAGAAAAATATTAATATGAATTCTCAATTCTTTATAATTTATAAATTTACTTTCCCAAAATAAAAAAAATAGAAATCATAAGATTTAAATTTCAATTTAAATTAAATTTGAAAAATAGGTATTACACGCCGAATTTAAATCCAAGATGCAAATTTACATTACAAAAAAATTTTACATCTACCTTTTAACTATATTGCATTGTTATTATCGACTCGAGCGAGAAGATACAAGATCAGAGCGCGGCGCGCGGACACGTGATCGTGTCACTTTGGTAACCGAGTCAATACGCTATTGAAACACTCGATGCCGAGTCATCGAGTGCCTCGTAGAAGCACGCGTTGCATGCGGATTGCATCCGAGAAGGGAAGATTAGGGGCAGCAAGGGGAGGGACGGGATTGCATTGTTTCTCTCGCCGTGGCAATCTGTTGTCGGCTCTTCACTCGAGTGTCCTCATTCTCCCTTCACTATCACTACACACCACCAGCATCACCACGACTATCGTCACGGCAGCATCACTACCATTGCAACCGTCTAGTCTCATCGTCCATCGCACGCTACTTTCATCGAGTGCTTAGACTTTTCGACCCTCGAATCGACCCTTCAAGCAACAGCGAACGTCGCTGCCACTCCCCCCTGCTTCTGACTGTACCCTTCAAGCATCGACAATTAGTTTCCCATTGACCTATACCGCGGACCCTCGATGGTACACCTCGCGAAAGAATTAAACCGGAACAACAAACAAACAAAGGGCCGCTTAGTTCAAGAGTAGCGCTGAAAATCAACCTGTATTTATGATAAATTAACTTCTATTGTTACCCGTATCACATTGATTGAATGCTATTTAAAATTAAATTTATGAAATAAATTTTTTAAAATATCTCTATATGTTTTATCAGGACATTTAATGATAAAAACATAATTTTAACGAAGAATAGTGTTAAGAATGTATTGGAGGACCAATATTTGACAAATACGTGCATTAACCCCCTCACAATTGTGGCTCGAAGGAGCTACGATCCTCATTATCGAATCGTACACACGATCGGTGTTTACGACGTCAGTTGGTGCTGGTCCACGTGCATGGTTGTATGTGTTTGACACCGTCGATACCAGGCGATACCAGTCGGAGGCACGTGTTGGTCGTGAGAGCCGGTGTGTCACGTCCGGCAGGTAGTCGGGAGTATGTAACACACGGGACGACCTCTGCACATCTCTTCTGTTCCCTCGTCGTTGTAATTAAACGCGAAGGCGCCCGAATAAAAGTCGTGCGGCACCACTAATTAATGATACCGAGGTGTCGAAATCAAGTTGCAATATTTTACCGGATTCCGTTAGATCCCACTGAATCGTTCGCACCAAGCGTCAAAGATTGGCGGCGGGGAGAAAACGCGGGGACAACTCGCACCGTATAGATTCTTGGGACACGGGCAACTAATAGAGCGGAGTGAGAAACAAGCAGTCGAGGAGATAACGGCGAGAGGTCCCGCCGCCTGGTCTGGCATAATAATTTGTGCGCGTCTCATTCTCGGTGGTGAGAAGACGAAGGAGAAGGGATGAACGAAGACTGAAAGCTTGACATCTCAATTACAAAGAAATCTCGATAAAAGAAGAATTGTGACTCGTAAGAACCAATGGATATGGAGCTATTGAGAAAAATGTTTATGTAGGAATTTTGGAAAATTTCTACGTATGTATATCCTACCATTTCCGAATATAGTATATAAATAACTGAATAATACTTGAATATCACTTTTAAAATTTATTGCAACTTTGCGTTATCATATCGTAAATTTATTTATAATTTTCCACAATATTATATATATATATGTGTATATCATGATACATATGCGCATCATGTAGCAAAAAATATATTTAAAAATTATTATTTTGAATATTCAAAATTTGAATATTCTTTTTAGCAATATTCAAGCATTAATTGAATAGAATAAGGCATATTTCTCACAGGAATACATCGTACGCATAAAAAAAAGGAGAAGTGCGAGAAAAGAGAGGAAAAATACAAACCCTACAAGCTACAAGCTCTTGTAGTTATACATAGATTATATGCGATGGACCATGTATAATGGAATGTAATGCCGCAATAACATAGCGGTAACACTGTTTCAAGCGTATACGAAGCTCCAAGTATCTCAACGCATGTCTTAACAGACGTATTTCTCTCGTACCATGTTCTTTAACAACGTGTCATTCTTTAATTCACTACTCGGATACAGAATTACTGTTCAATCGCCCTGTCGCAAGACGTACATATATAATATCGAAGCACATAACGAAAGGTCAACGTTTTTCAGCCAGGAAAGCTTCCTTGTAATAAAATATGAAAAATACCACATTATCACGAGAACTCACGACATCTATTGTCTAACGATAAATTTTTTTTAAGTGAAATCGCGATGCTCTATGTTGCCGTGAAAAGGCTGCGTCAAACGACGTCGGCGCGAGTTACGCGGTAGAAAACAAAATGCAATTAACGACAATGGCCGCGTCTGTTCATTAGCATTTTTTTACGTGCTCGCTCGCGGCCTTTGTTCTATTTTCATTTCGTTCCATCACAGCGATCTACCGGCTCTCCTCTTTTCTACGGCCAGCCACTTCGCTTCATCGCCGGTGCGCGCTTCATCCCTTCGTCTCTTCACCTTCAGCATCCATTGTTGTCGGCGATGGCGGTGCGCTCATTGTGCTCCGACACAATAATAATTGCGCTAATGATCGCGCTCGAAAAGTGCTTCGTAATCGGCGGGGTAGAGGCCCTTTCAGACTCTTTAGCTCGTTCCTTAAAGTAACTACCAATGCGATAAAACCTCCCGCGCTCGATAAAAAAAAAGAGAACAATAAAAGAGCTACAAGTCAAAATCTTTATGCGTGCAAAGAATGATACACGCGGACAATCGGGACGACTTCTAGCAAATAGCACCATTTTTAAATCCACTCTGTATAATCGATTATATTTTTCCTGAGTAAGTATATATTATAAATTGCTAAAAAATGTCACAATAAAAAAGAAATAAAACGCGGACGTAATTAAACGCGCAATTTATGTAATCGACTAAGCGGAAACCGATGTGGTCGATGTACAAAGAAGCAGATACGCCCGGAAGCGATCGTCACAGGATTGAAGCGAGGACGAAAGGAGGGAGAAAAAGGGCCGTAGATCCATTTTCTCGCTTCATTCCGCGAGCGGCATTCGCGTCGGTGCCCAACCACATATTAAAGGGATAATGTAAGCGCGCGCCCGCTCGCTCGCACGTGTGTGCACGAATCGTACGTACGTACCTAGAACGTGCGTTAACGTACGAAAGCGGGTAGGATACGCCACGCGGGGCACTCTCTTCATTTCCAGGCTGTCACGAGCAGAAGAAGATTCGGCCTGCGTTTGACAGCCCCAGGGTCTGGGTTGGGTGCTGCTGCTGCTGCTGCCGCTGCTGCTGTTGCTGCTGCTGCTGCTGCCGGGGCTGGGCCGTAGGTTGAGAGAATCGTGCAGGGGCATGCTGGAGGTGGAGGGTACACAGTCGAGAGGATCAGCGTGAAGGGACGAGAGAGAGCAAGTTGGCGTGTGCCGGTACTACCGATTATACCGTACTGCATCGTATTGTTACATCGCGAAACCATCCCTTTCTACGCTCCCCTTTTCTCTTGCGTGGCTTTAACTCGCCTTCCGCTAGCACTCTCTTCCAACAGTATTCATCTCTCTCGCAAAAAAATTGTGGAAGCAAACCGATATATAGTTGAAAGACTATATATAGAGATGTATACAACATAACACAGAGAGTTACAAAACGTATCTCTTTCCTTCGGAAATATCAACGAATATCTTGTGTCTTTTTTTTTCTTTTACGAAGAGCGAGATACGATCTCGTGGCGGACTTTTCATTTTAATTACTTGACTACTAGACCCGTTCACCTTTATTGTGTCCATTATATGATAGATATTCTTAAAAATAAACGCTAAAATATGATTGAGCAAGAAACAAATTCTATTAAGGCTTAAATTGAATCATCAAGCAAATGGAATACTCATTGGAGCGTGTTGTTGCGTAAGAAGCCGGGTGTGAAGTTGTAATTACTTTGCATAGTAATAGCCTCGGCATCGTATTTGCATATACGAAGGTTAAAAGAGAGAACTTGCTTATCGATGTATAATATGAGGCTGCCATGACTTGATTGGTATCGGAAAGAGTACATTAAAAAATACTATCCTAAAAGAAAGCCTAAAAAGCATCTATAGATAATTAATTGCATTATACCATTTTCTCTTTAAGTCTGACACTTTACGCATTATCTAAAGCTAAGAGTATTATTTTTGTTATATTTTCATATATAAATATATAAATATAAATATAACAAATATAAATACATCTCATGTGCACTAGTAGCTAAATATTATGATTTGCTGCGGCGAGTCCTTTGAATAATGAATCGTCAACCAAATTTTTATATTATAAAAAATATAACAATAGCTTTGCACCTTCGATGAATTATTCGGTGAATTATGATGACAAAAGCGGTGGATTGGGATGGTATGAAGGGAAGTCAGAAGAACGGAAGTAAAAACTAAGAGAAAAAAAGGATTCGAGTGTTGTGGAAGGGAATCGGAGGACCAACGAGATTCCCGATGGAAACTGAAAATGCGTATGGAGCAGACGGGTTACGGGAGGGCAGATGCAATGACGGCTGCTGTTTAATATCGGTGCTGCACATGGGCGCACTCCGAGACACATTTCACTAATATTGCACCAGCCAGCCAGCCAGCCAGGCAGACAGCAGCCAGCGAGCGGCAGCTAACGGAGACGGCGCACTTTCCAGCGCACGCTTTACATATCTCTCGGCGCATTAATATATTCAACACATATGAATATTGCAGAGAGACCGAGAGACACGTAGGAAACGAGATAGAGAAAGAAAAACGGGACAGAGGCAGAGAGAGGGATGGCAAGGGAGGCAGGCAGAGATGATGTACTCGCCAGCTAAACCATTGTGCCTATCTTGGGCTTCATGAAATCTGCAATTCTCTCGCTTTCGCTCTTTCACTATCTCCTATTCCGCGTTCCCTTCGCCCCTCTTTGTTCCGCGACTGAGCTTTGTGCTTTGTGCCTCTCGCAACTCTGGAACTATTTCCGTGGCTTTGAATAAGGAACTAATGAATACGAACTGTGGATGGTGGCAAGCTTATATATTCCCTTTATAGCTTATATATACAATGTGTATCACGTTTTATCGTACGCATACGTTTCTTTTCAAACTACTTCGTTTCTTCTCCCGCGTATAGTTGCGACATTTGTATCGAAAAACAGTGATGTGATAAACACAATGAATACCTTTAATCTTCAAATAAAAGTTAAAAAAAATCGTTATCGTTATCGTTATTAATTATTTCTACATGTTTGCGATCATCAACTACTGTAGTTAAAAACAACTTTGTACCTCCTTTGAAAATATTTTTCTATCTTTTATCTCTATCAACTATCTTCGTTAGTGCATTCCAGTTGCGTCGTGCAGTTTCGGCGAGACATTTTCGAGCGAGGCGTTTTCTGCCTCCATGGGAACCAATTACCCTTCCACCCTCTTATGAGAATGGCCGACCCTCTGGGCGATGGTCGCCGGTATACGAAAGTCCAGTACGCGCGTGTGCATACGTTCGAGACTCGCTGTATGCACGAGTACAACGTAGCGTGACAACGTAGCACTACGCGTGCACATAATATACACGTACATAATATATACACACATATATATACATAATATATACATACATATCATACATACGCGCGATCATGTGTATGAGATCATATGCCACGTATGTTCGACACAAATAAACGTCTACACGAGTAGATGTTTTGTATATGTATACGTATGTACATATGTTTGTGTATATATTTTCTGTTTGTATATATATATATATATATATATATATATAGTGTATTATAAGTATATATATATATATGTACATATGTATACGAATATGTGTGAGCGAGTGTGCATACACGCGCATACATGTGCTTATGTCCGACTCCTTGGCAATAGACATCGGAGAGGACAAGAAGGAGAGACGGAGAAAGACGAAAGAGTCGAGTGAAAGAAGAAGAGAGAAGCAACAGTGATGGATCGTCCAATCAGTGCCGCGAGATGAAGCACGAGAGAAACGGAGCGAGCGAGGAGGCGAGACCAGAGGAGAATCTTCTCCACCTATGGCACGGTACACGATGGACGATGAAAAAAGAGAGAGACGAAAAGCGACAGAGAAAGAGAGAGAGAGAGAGAGAGGTCATGGTCGGGTCGGTCTCTTGCTAATCGAAGAACACGAGGTGGCCCTGTGGCGGCTCCGTGTGAGAGAAACTCTACCTCGGCTATTCGCCTCCACCATCACCTATCGCCGGGCCAGCTATTGTGTAACTTGCTCTCAGCCAGCAACGAATTCTCTTCCGCGAGGCCTATAGTCGTGATCAAACTTCCCTGACATTATCCGATAAAGTCCTAATTAGAGAGCTCGTTCTTTTGAAATCACTTACAAAACTCGAACGTTCTTTCTCCTTCTATCTCCGCAATATTTTTATTTCTTAACAATTTTATTTATTTTATAATCATTATCTCACTTTATATCATTTGTGATTCTATATTAAATTTAAAAGCAAAAAATAAAGTATTGTTAATTTAAAAACAAATTTTTTCTAATCTCCCCAAAAAAAATTATGTTGTATGTTTCTAAATATCATCATTAACTGTCAGTAAGACACCTAATTGTTATTAACGTACAGTGTAATTAGATAATTAGATAAATTTGGCTAATTTCGAAAAACTCGATTGTTCAGTCAAATTGTATCGATTAACCACGCTAGCTCGATTACGTACACGTTTACTTTTAAATAACCGCAATGTACCCAGAAATGAAACAAACAAAACTGTGGTCAAAAGAGTTGAACCCAAGAATCACAAGGTTGAACACTGCTCAAACTGCTGTGCATAATACCAGCGAGGAGAGTGTCGAAGATTCACATTACAAAAAAATCTTACGACGAACAATTGCAGGCGGAACACCACGAGACGATCTTCGTAATGGCGGATGGTAACGATATAATCGAGTATTGGATAATAATAAATTTTCTTCTATTATGTTATTTTTTCATGTTGCATAATAATTTAATCAATGATATATTTTTTTTTCAATTGTTACTATACTTTTACTATCGCTTTTTATCTTGTATTTCATTTCTGGTATTTCATTTCTTCATGTCGAAATTGATATCATTTAATAATTTATAAAACAAGTAATCAAATAAATATTGCATAAACATATTCCTTTCATCCAAAAAACTAAAAGTAAACACATGTGTTGTATGCAGAAAAAGTTTCTAATAATATGCATAATGAGTTATTATGAGTCCAAAGATGGTAAATTATCGTGTACAAAACGTTTTTTTCATTTTTAAATACACATTTATATTATGATTTAAAAAAATCTTCAATTTGCAATTTTTTCTCTTTTATGTTTCTAATAAATTTTGCTAATTATATTAATAACCCAGAGTGTAGAAAGCATTATATATGCCAAAAAATACCAAACCTGACAAAATGTACTCGAATGATATATCTGACTATGTCAATTCTTTCATCACCCATAGACATCCGAAATGCACTGCGGGAGATTGAAAAATGATTTCCTAGCAACGACGTAGCACGAGTTACGCCACTGTGCGTAGAGTGGTGAAAGAGAGGAAGAGAGTAGAGAGAGGGTGGCTAACAATGGCCGCCAACCAAAACATCCGATAAATCTAACCGGCCCGGACCTCAAGCCCCGAGGGGTTTTAAACTCTCTCACCCCAAACGCCGACGCGAGCGCAACCCTTACATTACGTTACACACTCACAGAAAAGGGAGCCATGCCGTGTGCAGGGCGATACGGGGGCAGGCGGGTGGCAAAGGGGTGGTAGCGGGTGTGCACAGTACGGTGGTTCCACACGATGGAGACGGGGAGAAGAGAGGGACATGATGTGCGACCCATGAAAAACCAAACCGAGAGAATTCCACCCGTTCTCCTCCTCTTTCACCTCCATTTCTCTAGCATCCATCCCGTCCCCCGTCTCGGCTAACCTCCTTCTATACCAGTAAACGTAACGAGATCCACCGCGCGCGGGCGGTCGTGTACCAGCTCTGACGAAATTTCGACGAATTTGTTTTGTTACCGCATCCTAATTCGTTTTGTTCCACCCCCCACCGCCCCTATTCAAAGTCGCGTTCGAAATTCCGGCTCAACAAACGCGCGCTTTGAAATTACGATGGGAATGGTACCTTATTTAAGGTGACTTCAAATAATTATCAAAAAATAGGGCCGTTTATTTTACTTACATAAAAAGCTTTTAATTTTTACTAATGATAATATGATCGAACATTGTACGATCGACTTTTTCCTTAAGGTAATAGCGAAAACACTGAAGCTATTAAAGCGGGAACGAGGAAAATTGGAATATTCTTCGAGAGTTATCGTAAACGCGGATTTATAACAATAAAAAAAAGTCGCTACATCGATTGAGATATGCATTTTAAAAACGTCCCTATGAAATTCAAAATAACGCAGACGATATCAGGAGATGCCTCTGTCATCGCATTCGTAATAGACGAGTAAAACGGAAATATGCAGTCAGAGAAAACGCAGAGGCACGCTAATGTCGTCGCCGACGCAGAAACTCGACTCTCTCGCCGCGCAACGTATCGAGAGTTAAACGACGCTTGGAATCTCAGGATTCCTCGACAGTCGTACATAATCAAGCGCGTCTACAATATTCCGCCGTAGCTGAGTGGCGAACCGCGTTTCCGCGTCGAAGAATGTCGATAGCTTTCAACTACGCACTTAAATGCATGCAAGTTTGACGTGCTGTTTGTTTGAAAAACATTGAGATTTATTTATATAAATTTATAATTAAAAATACAAAAGCGACCATAATGGAAAGTGTGAATAAGGCAAATCGTTTTTTTGTTATCATATGATACTTATTTATTTTCCACAAGTGAATGGGTTATTTTGTAGACGAGGACACGTATGTATATTCGTTGTAATTTCGATATCTTATAACAACCTCAAGGATATGAATCACACTTTCAATTTGGATAAAATCTAGACACGCCAAATTAAAGGAAATTTCACAATACGCAGTCACTATTGAATACTTTCCACACGCATCGAAATTGACTCGATGCTTCTAACCACGGAAAAAAAGGATCCACGAGAGACTGCGCGAAACGAAGGTGGAAATGAAGAAAAAGAAAAACCCTTTCTCCAGAGCAGCGCGAGTCCGCCCCACCTTTTCTTTACGGATCGGCTCGAGAGAGGAGCGGCGTCCGCGCGACCGCTTACTCGCTCCGTGGGCGGAAGGAAGAGGTCCAGATGAGGAGAACGAGGAGGACGAGAGGCCAGAAAGAGGGACAGACAGGTCGGCCCGAGAGAGGAACCCGCGGCTGCCATGGTTACCGTCGCATTCCCGCCTCGCCTCGTTGCCATGGAGATGGCGGCACCCTTTCCCTCGGCTCTCCTCTTCTCTCCTCTCTTTTCGTTCTCTCACTTTCTCTACTCCACTCGCATGTCGACCGATACTCTCACACTCGCGAAATTCTGTCCTCCTCGCTCTCGGGCGCCAATCTTCTCTCCGACGACAAGGGGCGACTCGCTCTCTCGTGCTCGCTTCGTCCTTTCTTCGCGGAGGGTACCACTGCTCCACGAAGAGAGGGAAGTCGAAAGAGAGGAACAGACGGAGGAGACAGCCCGCGAACGTGTACGCATGCGTGATACTTGGTCCTTCGCAATATTGAGGCTCGATGCATCTCCGGAACGATTCGATCACTTATCAAACGCGAGTCACTCGCAACCTTGTAATGTACTCTTGTGCGATGCTTATCTGTGGCGTTCGAGAGGATCTTGATGCTTCTCCAAGAAGATCGACACGATGTCGCTTACTGCGGGATCGCGTACGCGTAATAAACAGTGAAACAACGGGAATATTGAGAAACTTTTATCGTCAAAAACCTTTGATTTACTCGTTAATCATTTTTTTTATCGAGAACTGTTCAGTTTAAATCTTACGTATATTCGATGCGAATGGTTTATAAAATCGTGATATTATGATGATTATGAGTAGGACTTTTTTTGTTTTTTTACAGTTTTTTTAGTTTTTTAATTTAGAAAAGATAAACAGAGTTGCCAGTGAGCTTTCTACAATTCTATACATAGCATTGTGTGGCTAATCATCACCAAACCAAATCATTCGCGCGCGAAACGAACGAAATGTAAGCGCCCTATTTCGTAAATTGCAATTCTGATTGGCCGTCGCGTCACCCGATATCAATATTTATTCAGCGTAGCGAATGCCCGAGGCCGATTAAAACTTGTTTATGCGGCCAACGATTCGCTCCTCCCACTGAACGTACACGAAGTGCACACATAAAACGATGCATCTTTTCCTTTTGCTTTACACACGGTAAAAAAATGATTAAAGATTAATTCAAATGAATAAAAATGAATTTATGCTCAGCAAATGTTATTATATGTACAACTTCATGTCTTACCTTACACTTAAGAGATATAATTAAAAGTATTGGTAGTTAAAAACATAAATTGCTTTTTAAAAATTACAAAGTTGTAATCAATCTTTAAAAATGCAATTAATTTTTTTTTAATTACTCCATTTGTATTATTTATTTATTTATTTAGCGTTTTATGATTAATTTCTTCAAGCATAATTCGTAAAGAGAGAAATATAAATATACAATTGTACAGAAAAATACAGAAGAATAAAATGCGTAGGTACGCATAAAAAATTATAGAATATTAAAATATTACATGCAATTGAAGTAAAAAGTCAAGAAAATATTTCATCAAAAGCAAACACTTAAAGATTTTATAAATAATGTGATTTTATAAATAATACACGTAAATGTATGGTAAAAATATTAACATGTCAGATAATAATTGAATACCTATTATTGCTAGAAAATTATCGCGCGCGAATAATATCGATACATTCTAATAAAACTATCGTACGATCATTTTCTTTGCCAGTAGAAATTAAAACTCAAATGAAAGGAGACTAGTTGACGTCAAGCTGGCATATGTAATTGGTGAGCTACGAGCCGACTTGGTTTGTCAGACTTACACCGCAGTGATTCACCAATTTTTTTTGAAATCTAAATTCGATTTCCATTTAGGGATAAATAGATCTAAACTTATTCTAATAAAAGTTTTTATAAGAGGTCTCAAATTATTTGGCGATGTTCCGAATGACTAATGTTATTCTAATATTTACAAATGTATATTGTATCTAAAAAATTTTTTATAGAGATCACTCTCCGACACAATTGTGTTACGTGTAGAATGAGATAATTTAAACTAATACATATAATAAATCTTTATTATATCAGTTTAGTTGCTAATAACATCAGAAGAGCGTGCTAGTACTTTTAGATGTACAAAGTAAAAAACTCTGATTTGTGCGAAGAACTCGACTTACCGGGACTGCCGAGGAAGACCGAGGAATAAAGGACACCACGACGCGCGTCGGTCGCCGCGCGTTGCGCGTCAGGAGGCGAACTCCATTCCCTACGAGGACACCATTTGCCTGAAACATTTTGAAATATTTATCATTATATTTTCGTTAAAATTACCATATCATTATAAAAAATTTGTTTTTTCAAACATGATTTATAAATTACTACTTGTCATATGCGCTTTAATAAATGTTTATCAAAATTGCGTTAGCATAGAATAGACATCGTGCATTCTGCGCTTTTAGAAAAAAATTAACATTAATTAACAAATAGAGAGAAAAAGTGTATCTATAAATCTTCATTCACAAATAAAGTGGAATGTTGACAAGTCTTAAATGCATTAAACAAGAAAAAGTATGATGAGTCAGCAGTTTCAATTAAAAAGTTCTTCAATGGATCTATTTCGAGATAAAATGTCGACGGTTATGACGTCGCAATCAAAATATTGTTAAAAAATCGTGCTGATAACATGAAATAGCCTGTACTCGTATAAAAATAGATGTTCTCGTACCGATTCCCGCACGAAAACGTTATTATGCGAGCATTATAGAGAAAAAGAATGTAGAAAGGATCGATGTGGAGAAAAGCGAAAGATTCGTGATCGTCGGCGTCACGACTTCGACCAAAGAGATTCTATCGTACAGTGTTCTATATGTATACTGTTATAGTACTTTCATTCTTTTTCTAGCGAGTAGCATGCGACATTATCCCTGCGATTTACTTCGCCAGAATAAGAATAATCTTACAATTATACTGATTACAATAATTACTTAAGGGAGCGGGAAGCATGTGTTAAATTGCGTGATATTCGCTCGATGATTATACTGCCCAGCATAATATTAATCAACGTGACGTGAAGTGATCAAACAAAAAAGTATCGTTAATATGTCTATAAAAGTTCGCTCATGTATCAAATTAACAAAAAAATAATAATTTCTTATTTCTTCTTTATGTGTAGCTATACAGAAAAATTTGGAGAATTTTTTATCTTCCAACTGATTTATCAAGCGGAGAGCACCACTCGCGACTGCAGTATTGCAATTTTCCAGATGCGAAAATAGGAAAGGTATCTACTTTATTTCCAGGGAGATCCCGGCTGAATGAGGATACACGGTAAGAAAGGGTGGCGCCGGGGGATAAGAGTAAGCCGCGGAGCGAAGTAATTTCACACGAGAGAGTAGGGTCTTGCTGGGTGAGAGGAGATCCCGCGGAGCTATAGTCTTATCTCGGAAATATAGCGGGCACATCCCCCTGCGAAAATTATATTCTTGGAAAGCAGAAAATTGCTTCGCTTCAGCCCGTTCTGTACGAGCGTGCAGTCGACCGATATTAAGTTTTTGTAACGTTTTTACATGCGATCAACTGTCGCTTTATTATGGATACCGAGATGTTAATTTCACATAACATGCGAGATCCAATAACGATCCTCTGTAGACTCACTGGCGATTAACTTCGAATATCATTTTGAAACTCTCGTTCAATTGGCGCGCATTTCAAACTAATGGATTTAAAAACGAAGCCAACAATTGATTATAGTGCACCGAGCGAGTGTGCGTTTAATTCTTGATTTTACGGTCACGGCACGACCCGTCAGTTTCCGGTTAATCGAAATGACAGGGTTGTGTCGGTGATTCGAAAATAATGGTTATTCCGACACGATCGAAATCATGTTAATAACAAGAGATTAGTGTCTCGGCACCTGACCTGCGAGCAAATCTATCGAGATAATTTTTTTTTCATCAATACAAATTAAAAGAATGATGAAAAATGCGATAATATAAAGAACATGTATAGAAATATACACAAATAAATTGCGATAATATAAAGAACATATATAGAAATATACACAAATAAATATTCAAAGTACATTATCGATTCGGCAAGATATCTCGTTATCAGAGATCCCGTCTTTCCACGCCGCGGATAAGTGAATAAACAATATATCAGGATTATTCAAAGTCATTTGCTCGCGTTGCCGACCCATTACGCACCGCCAGGCTATACGTCACAGCCATTTCGAAGTCCTCGGAGGCACAGGTCCTTTGGATACCTGTAGAATCCTAGAATGAAGGTGGAGCGGATAGATGAAGATTTATAGCCGCTAGGAGACAGGGTGTAATCATACACATCGCCCTATCAACTCTGTAACTGTGATTTACCGTGGGAATTCTAAAAAGTTCTGGAGTTTCTAGCGTATTTTGACCCGAATTCTCTGAATCTCGGTACGTAGCTACGACTGTCGTACGTCAAATCTAGGTAACATACATGAACGTATAGTTGCGAAATACTAGACCGTTCTATATTCAGACAAATATGTAAAGTAAATTTGTAAGCCAAAACGTTAAATTATTGTAATTTTATTAGACTATGTTGAAACTTATCGATTTGCTCATAATTTATTCTTTTATTATCCATTATTATAATTTATTATCTATTATTATGATAATATAAAATAAATTGTACAAAAAAATCTTTCTTAATAAATCAGGGAGGTAACGGGTTTGAGGCAACACAAGCTAAACCATTGCTTTTAACTTTGAACGTTGTCGAAGTCGGCTTTATGACTGCAGAATAATTGTCGCATCTGACAGTGCAAAACGTTTCTTCAGAAGAAAGATTCCTTAAGTGGCATCGAGTGAGACGTCTCCTTTGAATGATCACCGTAGCTAAATTGCGGGTTAACTTTAGTCTAACGGGTTCGCGTGTTCGCGACAGTCATGCCACAGGGCCGAGTCATGTATCGGGCAAAGCCCTAGAGGAGTGAGTACGATCGGTGGGAGGTGGATGGACTAATACGACGACCACGTCATCTTCGCTTGAAACCAAATTCGTATAGCCACGCGCGACGCAAACTCCCGCTATGACTTTATTTTTACACCCAACAACAGCTGACGGTTATAAATTGGAATGTAACAGTCGGACACGCGACGGACGCCGTTTGTTCCTTCCTTGCGTCGACAATGATCCGTCCATGACTAATTTGTTTCGACAATGGCAAATTGCTTGAGCTGCGTATATCTTTTATATCTGTCTTTTTTTCGACAGTCATTGTAAATTCGTGCAATGCATCATACAAACTCCCGGAAGTCCTCGCTAAATTTAAAAGATTCTAACTGTTACGAGATGATTTTGCGCAATCATCGATCCGAGTCTTCGTTGAGATAGAGAGATTTAGAGAGGATCTTCAATGTCGGTATCCGGCTTTGCCACTCGTGGAGACCGTAGCGGATGTTATAGATAGAATATAGGTACCCAATAACCCCATCACGTCGGAGATGCTTCCTCGGTATAAATAAATCAATATAACTCGCTTCCACCCTTAGACGCCGCCCTCTTTCGCCGTAAGGAAGTGACGTATGAGGCTCGCATCTTCAAGGCGAGGGTTGAAGAGACCACCCTGTTATTTCACAGTTAGGCTCGTCCCTCTCGCTTCCCTCAAGCTCCCTCAACCATCCTTCTCGTCGTCTTCTACCATCCAGACCGACCTGTGCGTCTCTAGTGCTGCTTCCAAACGCGCACGAGTCCCTCGGGAAGCTTTTGTCCTCGAGCTGTAAGCGACTTCCTGACAGGCCAAGTTTGCACCTGCTCTCCTTTTGGCTCTCCGTCCGTATCTCTCTCTCTCTCTTCTTCTCGACATCTCTTTCGCTCGTTGTTTCGCGTCTTATATATTCTCCCTCTCTCGCTTCATCCTCTTTACGAACTCCGTCTAACCTTACGTTGCTCCAAACCACCCACCGACGTTACCGGCGCGTAATTTATTCGGGATAGGTATCCTCTCTCTTCAGCCGAAGGTAATCCGTAGATCAGCACGCTGGATAAACCGGGCGTGTCGTTATATATGTCCGTCGAAATTATTTTCGAATAATCCCCGCCGTCGACACCTCGAACTCACTTATCTTAATTAAAACTACCCTCGTTTCGCGGCTCGAGGCAAATCGGATGTTTGCGCGATTTACCGTAATAATGCTGGCGGAAAACCGACTCGTTTAAGCGACAAGGTCTATAACATTTTCTACGAAGTGTAGGAAAACTACTCGAGATTTTCACGCATCAAATCGTAAGCTTCGACAATCGTTTTTTGAATATATCGATATTTTTTAAATGCCTTGAAATTTGTGTTGAAGTTTCTGCAAACGAATGTATAAGCAAAGCGAATCAAAAAATTAAGATACGAAAAATTGCTCTTTTTCTCGATTAAAATCTAATTGTGCGGAATAAGCGGATAGCAATTCAAGGTTGAGCGGTCGTGATGCCATTCCTATTTTCCATTTGCGAGCAGAAACACCGTCTTTCTTCGGTAAGTAGAGGGCGACGGGCGGAGGTCGTTCGCAGATGTCGGAGATGTCGAGTGATTAATGACGCCCGATAGACGTAATTTGTTGCGGCTTGCAAACTCGCCGTCTCTCGGTGCGTCTTTCAAATTCAAATTATTGATAAACAGGATGCTGTTTGTAACAGCCGGGATGATATCGGACGAACCGGGCGACTTCACTAAGTACAAGCAATATAGTAATTAATTTTAACCAACATGTTACGCCATTTTCTAATGGCACAGAAAATCCTTGCATATCCAACGAAAAGAGAAATTTATAACGGTAAATAGGTACATGCGATAACACACACACATACACAGCACCTAAAAATTAGATTAGTCATAAAATTACGCGCAGATATTGAACAAAGTAACAGCTCGACTCGGTGTTATCGCAAGGTATGTAATTATCTCAATTTTACGGGTAATAATATGTATCCTCGTTTACCACGCACGATTATCACGAGAACGCAAAAGAATGTACGAAGACTAATACGATTGGATCGAAACACTGTGTGACCGTATCGGACGCGCATTATCTAAATCGAAAAGAAAAAAGGGATGATTCTTATTAGCTGAAATAAAGATAGTAAAGCGATACGGTACTCGCTTTAACAATCGTGTGGCTAAGTGTGTACGAGTGGATTTCCCCGTAGCGATCGCGAACGACGTCGTCGTTTTGCAACATACGGACGTGCGATTATCATTAAACGTGTAATGGCAAGAAACAGCGTAATGGAAGGGTCCCGCTGGTCAACCAACGATAAGATCGAACAAAGGTGTTAACGTAACTCAACGACGACAGCTGAGAACACCAGGCTTCGGTAATGCGCTCTCTGGCGAGTCTACTTCCTCCATAAAATGTAAGTTCACAATTAACACTCTTTCGTCCGTGGTAGTCAAATTTACGTTGGCACTTAGCACGTATGACGATTGCGCCATACTTTGTTCGCATTTTAAATTCTTATCGTGCGATACCTTCGTTGAATGTTTAGATACAGACGTAAGTATGAACGGGAGTGAATGATAACATACCAAAGTCTGAAATTAATTGTTTCTATCCGACAAAGAAAGTACTCAGAAAATATGTTGATATTTTTTCCATTCTGTCGCGGCACTTATAAGTTTGAAAAAAGTAAAGCAAAATATAAATCTGAAAAAAATTATTTTACCCGACTTCTTGATGATTTGACTTTTATGATACTTTTATGTGGATTCGTTGGATGAATTGTTAGGTTCATTCCTATATACCAGTTAATTTATAATTTTTAAACACACAAGAGTGTTTTAATTAACCGAGTCGATATTCGCCGATTACCATTTCGAAGCGCCGGCTAATAGCATTGCACTCGCTTGCCTGCGCCGGTTAATAATTCGATAAAAATCGCTATTGATCTCACGGCGCGGGTGCTTGCATTAATACCATAAATCAAACGTTTAATCTTCGGACAGCTGAAATCGCAATGCAATAATGCTTTACCTCACAGCGAACCTTACAGTCTCAAAAGTAAATACATTATCGATCCTGGATTTTGTTACAAGGAATACGTTATTACAAGAGATTTTGTATTTAATCGAAATTCTTCATGTCCGATGTTTCATATAATAAGATAATACAATTTTCACACGTATCATTATCACAATGAATTTCTGCGTGATCATCTGAAGGGGTCTCCGCGAAATCAGAAAAGCGTTACGATCCATCTTCTCGAAATTACAGATGCAGTTGGCACTGATGTCCACGAGGATATAATTAGATTAATAGCGTCGCGCACATAGAGTTAGAGCCCGTAATGGAGACGCGCACGCGGATAGGGTACGACGGACAGTTGGACAAGCAGGAGTCTGGCTCGACTATACATGGTGGACGGTTAGAAATCATGGCGAGTGACGTCACCACTCGTGACTTGTGACACGCGCCGGTTTAATTAGCGCTACAATGACGAATCCGCGTGTATGTGCGCGCCCGGAAGGTGGAAACCGAGAAGGCGAGGGTCGGCGCGGTGAGAGCGCCGAGTCCGGATAAACCGCGTGCCCTGCTCTCGGTCGCACAACCTCCTCTCTTTCTGGCACTCTGCCTGCCGACCTCCGACCCGCTCCCGAGGCCCTGGGACCACGTTCTCCGAATTACCGGCCCGCCGCTGCAACAGCCTTGCACTTAGCGTAAATTCACTGCAAATCGACAGCGCTTGACGTCCCTTTTCCCTAGTCTTCTCTTCCTTCTCCTCCCTCCTCAAGATTAACGACACGTAAAAATAGAAAATTACCATTAATTTGCCGAGATCAGCAAGAAGGAGAAATTATTGATGTCGCGTCAAATTTAATGCGACATCAATAAATTTTTGTTAATTCAATCAGGCATTTCAATGTTATCATATAAGACTTTATCATAACCTTGATCATACTCACAATCAGTTCAATGAACTGAAATCGAAGTGTTCATCTGACAGTTCTTTCCTAAAACGAATCTACGTCAATAGAGTTAGAGAGATAAAAGAACTGGACGGTCGACACGGCTGATAAGGTCGAGATATCGAAGCGACGATGAAACGATAGTACACAACGAATCTTATGTACCTTTCTCTCTCTCCCTCTCTTTCTCTCTCCCTTCAACCGCATGCACCTCGTGAGGTCGTGAGTCACGTGAACGCGTGTGCGTGCCGCGGGCATGTGTCGCAGGCCGGCCACGACACACGGGACCGAGATAGGAGAGATTTAAAATGTTGCGGCAGGTCGGGAGGATTAAATGATGATAAACTATCTCGGCAGCCCCGGTAGGCTGACCCTGCACGACGACTTGAATTACGACCGTAAAACAAAACTACCCGATGCCAGGCGCGCTCGACGAAACGAAAGACGTATTCGCACCAATCTGTCCGAGCGACGCGCCGAAACGCATAATCACGTGCGGAGCCACTCGTGTAGCTTTCGCCTCTCTTGGACTTGTTTTTTTTTTTTTCACGCAACAGTGATTGATAATTGTAGGCTGTAATTATAAGAAATGTTAATATACCGATTACATGCCACATTATTCCATAAAGCGTTCAGCGTGCGTTTACCGCGTAATAACGACATCTCTCGATCGTTCAATTATTTACCGATTACACCTCGCAATTGAAACCTTGACAAGCTTGATATTTGCCGTTTACTGAATAAGATCGTAATACGATTCGTGTGGAACTGTAAGATTTAAAATGAAGAGTATAAAATGAAGAAATGTGTGAAAATGTTTGCCTGTCCGACGTTTGCCTGTTAATTCAATGTGCAATATACCGGGGGGACTGAAGAAACGCATAAATCCAACCAGTTAAAAATTCACCAGGTTGAAATCCTTGCAGTTAAGATCCACTCCGCCCGGTTATGCAAAAAGAGCTCGCGCTTTTCGCGAAACCCGCGTCGTAAAATCGCAGACCGAACGATCGCGCGATCGTGACTTGACTCTCTTACGGAGCCACTCCGACGCGAATTTCGCTCGCGCCCGTTTTGCACCCTTTCCCTCGTCCCCAATCTCTCTCTCTCTCTCCTCCCGCCATGCAGACGGGATTATTAATTCCCTCGTTAAAATCCGACCCGCGGCATCGCCACGGTTTGTTATTTACGAACGAAAATTGTAAATACGAGCGGGCGGCGCGCGTATCGACGCGCAACCACTCCCGCGGCCGCGGGCAATTAATAATCGCATCGGAGCTAATTAAATCCGGAAAACATGCAAATGCACTGTTTATATTTCAAAGCGACGGTCGATCGAGTGCAACGACGTATCGTTGGAGCGGAGGGGGAGGGGGTTCGGCGTTGGAAAGAGCGAGGAACCGCCCAGGGGATTCGAATTATATATCAGCCATAAAAATACATAAAACACGATCGCGCTGTATTAATTGCTTTACTGTTTTACGTAACCGCGGGTTGCGTGTTAACGTAAGCGTGCCGCGCGCGAGGCACGATCGAACAAAGATCGTATTCGTTCGCAAGTGACATGGCATGCACTTGATTTCGAGCAAAAGGGCCGTCATATAAGCGGAGACGGAAAACTTGTAGGATCTAAGTCGCTGTTAAGAAATTCGGGTACTTACGGAAGGAGCAGTCACGAAGAAGAGATTTATCACGCTAGAAATCACGTCGCGGTCGTATAATCATAAGAAATTATCCGTCGGAGATCGCGCGCGAACTCTCGAACGACGCGAAGCGCGCAAACACGCCTTACTAGTGCTGCCAGCTAGCGAGGGACACGGAAAGCGCCGGCGGTACCGTCGGCAACGCCGCACGGTGGATCCACCGTTCGCCTGTCTCCGTTTATCTCGTCTCGTGTCTTCGTCTCTCTCTCTCTTCGGGCAGCACGATGATTGCATTATGCGGCTGATGCACTTTTGGGGTTGGCGGGATCGACGGTGACGTGGGAGGAGGAAAGAATGCTCGGATGAGAGTGAAGAAGACAGCGCGATTGACGGCTAAGGTAAGCGGGAGAGGAGGATACGATCGAGAGAGGAAAAAGAGAGAATCCTGGCGCCGACCTCGCCGCGCGAATGTTTCTTTCCTCCTTTTTTTCCCCTCGTCAAGTAATTACGTCGTTAAGCGCGAGGCAATTAAGACGCAAGAAATCGAGCAACAATCACATTTACGGGGCTGCCGCTTCGCTACGGTGTATTGATCCACGACGGTGACCGAAGGGGGAAGGTAGAAAAGAGAGGAAAGAGCCAGCCCGTCGGTCGAGCGGAGCGGGAAGAGAAAGGGAAGGTAGAGGCGTGGAGGAGCCGGACAAAAAGAGCGCCGGACGTTTTGTTGGAATCGAAGTGCTGCGCGCTGCGCCGAAGCCGGGATTTTTCTAGCCGGTGTGCGAGAGCCGTTCGGAACAAAATCGGACGTATAACTGTCCTTGGCGACGCGGAAGTCGACATTGTCTGGATGTTGACGAAAAAAAAAAAATCAAATCGAAATCAAAATTTATATCTCGCGCCTAGAATCAATCGTGGTATCGATTAAGAGGCCATCTATCATGTGAAACATCTAATTGCGAACTTTCTTTGCTCGGTAATAAATGATTATTTGTAGCTTTGTGGGTCAATGAATTAATCATTATTACACTCGGGTTTATTCCATTGTAAAATAAAAGCGTTATTAATAGACTCGTTATTAATAGCGCATGAACATAATAACTCATGTAGCACAGAATGTCCAGCAACGTTGCGGTAACGTTACAATGTTACCGAAATATTCTGTGCTGAATGAATGACTGTGTATTCCGAAAATCAACATTTCATGAGAAACGTTTCTCGGACTAATACCGCGATTCGTCAAATAGACTTTTCTTTCGGCACAATATCAAGCTTCTAGGTTAATTTACGAACCATCGTAAGATTTACCATCGTTGATCTGTCGACAAATTGGTTTCGCATTCTACATCGGCAAGCTTTAATGATACACATGTAGTTTATTATTTGGATATTATTTAAGTGTTATTAACATTCCGTTGTAGAATGTATTTAAATCTGTTTATCTAATAGAGTAGTTTCTTTTACATATCTGTCTTCCTTGTGCGTTTGATGTTGCTATATAGATATAATTATATCAATTATATTACTTATTACCAACACATATTTATACTCGTCACAAATAAACAGAAACACACTTGTGACAAGTAATAGCGATCTAAAGAACTTTAAAGTAGTACTAATTTATAAATGCACTTCGACCACGATCGCGCGATATAATAATGACCTTCTTATGCCGATATTTCAGTTTAATTAGAATGTAAGTATCAAATGATCCGCCGCATGTAGAATTATGCCGAAGGAATGCATTAATCGATTTTGCTAAAACGAAGCAGTATATCAACCATTTAATGAGAATGCGCTTCTATGAATTTGCCCGGTGTTATATGACAGGATCAAATTTATGCAGCAACTGTGTTAAGAGTACAACTATACAGCAGAATTACTTTATATTAATTTTATCAAGCTCTCTCTCTCTCTCTCTCTATATATATATATATGTATATATATATATATATATATATATGATGTGGGCTGGAATATATTGCGTTGGCCACGCGATCATCTCCCGCATCTAAGTGCGAAACGCGTTCCCCTTAAATACGGACATAAAATTACGGAATACGCAGGTGGTAAAATTTACCCCGCGTACTGCAACTGAACAGTTCCCTCAATGAGCACAATGAATTTTTAACGAGCGATAACGAGCTTCTACTTTTCCCGCGCGCAAAGATAAAGAAAGTAATGTTGTTCCACATGATGCGTAATGGGAGGAAATAGTACGGATTCTTGTCGATCACATTTATCTATGCCGTTAATCGTGGTCTGTTGGAACTGTGGAATCATTCTCCGTTCGCAGCGTGATGAGTACCAGCTCGAGTACTTCCTACGAGTCTTGCACTTTCATTGCGGAATCCATTCTCTTGCGCATTTGCTTGTGCATTAATTCGCTCGAACAAAATAAAATATTGAGACTGATATCATTATGTTCTACTGTAAAGATACAAGGATTATCTTTTCTCACACCTTTTGTCTGTATCCTTCTGGTGAAAAGCAATTTACTAAATTGTTTTTAAATTCCGCTTGTAATGTATCCAAAGAGGAAAAATAAAATGGGATAAGAAAATGGGAAAAATACATATAGAAAAAAAAGCAACGAGAAGAGGATGATGAAATTGATAACAATTATAGCGCCAACTGTTTTGCTTCGGGATGCTATTCTGTCTTCCGCATGAGTTTAACGCGAGTGAAAAAGGGAGAATCATTAAAGATAGATAGTGTCAAGGAATAAAAGTTTCTGTGTGTTCTATGAACCGGTTCATATATATAAATTTTCCCGTATTGACGAAATCAACGATGGCGATGAAATTCTATAATTTACGATCCCTGTTGCCAAGATAATTTGAATAATTAATGCGAGTTTAAAGCGCGGCAACAATGAGGCGTACCGTAACACGTAACTGTTTCACCCCCTCTGCCGATGCGCAGATAAGTCAGAAGCGTGTCTCGCGAAACGTGCACAAACCTGTCATACGAGCGATACACTACGTTAAGTCACACGACGATTATCAGCGACGTAGCGCGACAGGTGCGCGTCGATAATGCCATCGACAATAATTGCGAATCGTAGTAGACGGCCATCCCCCAACACGTCGATCCAAATCCACATAATATATCGGAGTAATGCTTCCGCTACGCGGCGACGACGATTACGATTAGTCAAGTGACTCTCCGTTAAAGCACCAAAAAATTGAAAACATGAAGAATGAAATTGATACAAAAGATTTCACATAAATTTTGTTGCAAATAATTTCAAGAATCAGGAATACATCTCTTTTATAAAAATTTCATAAAAATGATGGGTAAAAATAGCCAAAAAATAAGAAAGAATATATAAATTCGGAAAAAGCAAGAAATAGAAAGTCGAAAATGATCGTGCGAGATGTGTCAGTAGAAAAGTTCATGAACCGAAAATTCGTTATCGTTTCTAGAGTCAGTCGAGCTATATTTCGATGCCACATCGACACGATAAAAGTTTTACGATCATGGAATGACATTTATTATTTTCATCTTCTTAAGATGGTTTTAAAATCGTTTTCCGATAAACGTTAAAAATGAATGAGTAAAATTAATATTTCAAACTATCTTTCATTCAGATCTTCCACTTTTTACTCCGCTATTGATATACAAAAATAAAATTATCTAATATAATCGCATGCATATGTATACACCTAATTGATGATACTTGCGTAACTAAAATTTCACTAATTTCTTCAATTAGCACGTATAATAATATAATAATAAAATTGAATTTAGAAAGCAGAATTATATATAATAGTACAATTTAACTAAAGTACATAATTTTTATATTAAATTATATATGTTAGTGTATATAAAACGTTACTCAAAATTTATATTTATTTAACTTAATTTATATTTATTTAAAACACAAACAATTTTGTATTAAACGTAGTGTAAGTCGGGAAAATCGATGAGAAAAAGATGAAGGAAATTGCCATGAATTACGAATTGTACCCCCCGGATTTTCCCGTTACGATGTAGCGACGGATTTAAACCGCCAAATGGACGATCGTTGCGGGAATCTTCGGCAGACCACATAATCCGGATCACGATTAAAACGTGAAAATAACGTCGTTACATTGGGAATGGTGAATCGTCCTTGATACCAGCGTCCTGCCAGAGAGAATCACGGTCGAGCACGAAGGGTGGAGACGAGCGCGGGGGTGTGCAAAGAGGGGCAACAAGCAGCCAGAGTAACAGTAACGACGTCGACAGGGTTGGCGCGGAGGGTAACTCCCGTCGGAGTAGTCCTCCGGCGGCAAAGAGGGATGGAAACGGGAATACGATTGGTTTGTGAGGGTCGCCATTCACGGGGGTCGCCGGTGCCGTTTGGAGTCTGCGCTCTTCCTTGATCCCGAGAGAAGCGTTTCGCTCGTTTCCAGAGAGAAACGAGAGGAGGAAACGTAGGGAGGCAAAGGACGTGGAAGATCCTTTTCGCCGAAGGCCACAGAATGCCGGGGAAGGGAGAGACGGAGAACACCGTCGGCCGACCAACCGGCGCGGCTTGACGGACGTCGCGACGCCCTACGTTACCTTTATCGCCGACGCCCTTTCCCCATCTCTCCTCTCGGCCTCTCGCTTCACTCCTCCTAAATGGGAGAAAGAAACGATCCCGTAGTTTTTACGTTTCTTCTATAGATGCCAAATCGCGAGCTACTTCTCCTTCTTTCACTTTCGACATCGCCAAATACGAGCCTGGAGATGTACTTTCTCATCTAAAACGTCCATCTCGATGAAAGAAAGAAGTGCCCTTTTTCCTCGAAATTATACAAAAATATCCTTTTTTTATGACACATCATAATTTTCTATACTGAGATAAGATAATAATTTTTATAACATTACATATGTAATTAAAAATTATTCTAGTATTTTAAACGGAACGTGACAACTAATATAATTACGTCGAATTTATCTTATTTCCATTCATGAACATATGATAACTCGTTAGACGAAACATAAAAGCTTCTGGTAGGTCAGCATGTTCTTGGCATAGGGTCAATGGTATGACGGTACACTTAAGGCGTTATTTACGACGTCGTTTCACTGCTAACGTTTCGATTGAGGCAGGTCGGTGCTTACCCGATCTGTTTATGACGAGAACAAAAATTCCACGAGGATTAAGATATCGCTACGATGTAGCAAAAACGGAAATGCCGAACGAAAGAAAATGCATGATGTAAGTGGATCCATCGCTGTACAGTGACGAACTTTGTAGAAGAGAGAGAGAGAGTTCGCATTGATTCTTAAAAATAACAACCTGCCACTTCATATAATTCTGTTACGATATTATTTTTCATATGTGTTCTATGCTTGTTTTCCAACAAAGTTGATATGCTGCAATATTGCGACGTAAAAATATCCCACGAGAAAGAAAAAGTACTTTTGATAGATATTTAACTTTAAAAATATTCAAATAACAACGCAATTTCGTTGCTCTGGAAGGAACATTTTACTTGTTTTATCGTCGTACGTGTGTTGTATATGTGAATTAAAAGTATAAAAGAGTTTTTTTGAATTTTTGAAAAACAATTAAATGTATGATTACAAAGTGTTTAATTATTAAACGTATAGGAATATTTTTGTTCATGTATCGTGACATCTCTCTCTAAATTTCATTTTAAAAAATCTTTATGAAGGTAGATAATCTTTCAAAAAGACGACAGTGGACGTGTATTTATTTCGGACCAGTTTTCACATAATCGTGTATGGACTTTGACATTATTTTCACAATCTCTACTATTATAGAACAAGTTTAGTGATATGAGATAGGTAGGTCTATCAGAAAGACTGTAGAAAGGAAATGACAGAAACAACAGAGGAACTAAGAGGGAACTATAGACACAAGGTTTAGAAGGAGGTGGGATAAAGACTGTGTATTTAAATTTAAATATAATGCAAATCGAGCGAGATAAGATGAATAATAACTGTAACGACAAGGGTGGATGACTTGCGAAGGAGCGTAGTGACGTTGAAGAGAAAGATGAGAATTCATTTCATTGTCGATAAGGCGATACCCGAGGCGAGCTTGCAATCATTCTGCGAATCGAGGAAATATATACCTATCTAAACTTCTTTTATCGTAAAGATTGACGTAGAACTGAGGGTCTTGAATGAACGGAAATATTCCGGAAATCTAGTCGCGGAAAGGAAAATCCGCCAGTCGTTAGTAATTGCATGAGTAACGCTCATTGATGGTTTTAATATAGCTCTCGCTTTTTTTTTCCGCGCGTGGACCGAGCTCCAATTTTAATTTTTTATTGCATGTCACCATTAGTCGCATTTTCCCGGCATCGCCGTTTCATTGGCGCATCTGTTCTTTATACTACCAAGTGCACAATGCAGCGCCGATTACCTGGATTATTTACTGCCGGGAAAAGTTCTATAACGGATTCGCGTCAATAATGTAAATTCGACGGCGCGTCCAACAATGAGTGTAGCGTGAACGCAAAAGTTTGTGCTGGTAGATATGAAACGTCACGGTTCCGCAGTGAGTGACAGTTGTGACAAAGTTACGTCTCTTTAACCGTATTACATCGTACTACGCGTCGCTCTGGTTATTCTGAATAAATCGTGCGCTAGCCTAGATATCTAGATACTTTATTGTCGCTTTACCTTGACATCACGGTCGAGTTTACGACTTCAAGCATTATCGTCAGTGGTAGATTTTCACAACTTCAGTAGCAGATGTTCACAACTTTTCGCGTAGAGCAATAAAAGATAATGATTCAAAAGCTCTTCTAGAAAATGACAACTGCATCCTTCCGCTTGAACCTATTGTTTGTCGAAATTTACGCTATTTTATTTTACTACACATACATTATTACGTAAATTTCCCAAAGCGATTAAAAGAACTGGATTCTGCGTAAGAGAATTCTTGATGCATATCTGTCTAATTATAAGACGCTGGGCGCGAACGCCGCGAAATAAATTCACAGACCGAGATACTCCTCGCCGTCGTAGCGTATCGAACCGTGCGACGTTCTAGCTGCTTGGAAAAAGCCATGTAGCCGAAGACGCGTACGGGTATGGGTTCGTTAAGCACTCACCGGGTGCTGGGTAGAAAACGCTGTTCGACGACGCGACGCGGACGCAACGATACCGAGGACGCGGACGCAACGATATCGAGGATGCGGCGAAGCATCACGCCCGCTAAAACCGTGATCCGCGATATTATTCTGCCACGGAATATCTCTATTCGGTCGGTGGCGATGAAAGAAAAAAGCGAAGCGAGGGAACAAAGAAGAGGAACAGAGAATGAAGGAGGAAACGAGACGGGTGCGCACGCTCCGGCATGGCGTCACGGCATCGGCTCTGTACACCGGCGGCACGACGCAACAATACGCCGAGAGTGAACGGTAGATAGGTAGATACCCGATTAATTCCCATTGAATGTCTTTATTGTATTTAATGCCCCGTGCGCGCGGCGGGCCCGCGTGCGCGAGCAACGCACGAGGGAGGAAGAGAGGAAGAACGGAGGGAGACAAAGCGATAAGAGAAAGGTTGCGCCTCGCTTGCTTTGCGCAGTCGGCTGGCCTCCTAGAAATACACCGGTGTATGTAAAGACAGATATGGTACCGGCTGCGTCCCGACACGAATGCACACACGCGTTTTGTGCCGGCTACACGGACACGTGGACGTAGGGCGAACGATCGCAGAAGTTTACAGAGAACACTGTCGAGGGACTCACCGAGTTACATGTATATTTATAATACAATCGTGGATACCGATCTCTCTTCGTCGGGAGGAACAAAAAAAAACTCCGCGGCATCAAGGTCGAGGAGAGACCGGCAGTATGACGGAGAGCGCACACGTAACGCACGACGCTTTTCTTTCATGGGCAATGCTCAAACGACCGTAAAACCCAGTTCCCTGTCCTTCTCTCTTCGTTGGGAACGTCGTTTTTCCTAGCGAACACCAGTCTAAGTGCCAAGCGGTCGTTTCCGCAGCGAATTCCATTCCTAAACGCACACGTCAGACCTGTCGGATCGAGCGATGCGTTAATTACTCGTCGCACAGTTCATGTTCACGTTGTTCGTCGGCGAATCGCTATGAATCGCGTGATTCCACGCTGCTTGCCGCCACGGAATGGCATTCGTTAGAGATTTCGAGTGGAAAGCACAAAGTAAACCTTGTCTTCATTAAGTACTGCGTATGTCATAAGACAAAGTTAATTGAATTATTCAATTATTATTAAACGGCACATGGTTATATAAGGATATTTATTAAATTGATAAAGACTGAATGTCAAGTTGTAAAAAAATTGATATTTATTAAAAATGGTAGTATTATTGGTAGTATTATTTTGTTAATAATTTATTAGATCATTCTGTTAAATACATTGCAAGAAATAGAAAGATGAAATTATTTTCTAATAAAATATATATGTAATATATAATACGTAATATTTCGTGTATGTTTTCTTCTAACCATTGCACGGTCTAATTAATTGCAGTAAACTTCGAATAGTCTCGCAATTACAAAAGCAAAAATAATTCAGAAGTATGCGGAAAAGATCTTAATTATTCAACTTACGTAAGAAGATGAATGAACAATTTGTTATTTAAGACGATCGATCGAGCACTTTTGAACAGTAAACCATACACGACAAAAACATGGTTGGATATACAATAAAAATTTGGAACCTTTTAGCTATTACCATTGCCCGTCAAGAGCAGACAAATTTGGGGAATTTGCGAGACGGACGACGAACTGCCGGGCAATTTCGCGTCCGCGTACGGACGGGCACGAGGACTGTTTTCGGACCTATATAGATCTCAGCTTCGAGAGAACAAGAGAGAGAGAGAGAGAAAGAGAGACGAACGGAGAGCGGAGTTCAGGGTCGAGGCATACAGGTGGTCCATAACATAACAGTCGCTGCGTTTTATCCGGCAGTAAACTGGCGGCAGGCGCACTCCGGCTCTATGATTTAATACCCCAAACCCTTCTCTCCTCTGCGCGACCACCCCCTTACGACCGCCCCTCTTCGGTCGACTACCCTCTCCTCCCGAGTATGCTGGCACCCTGCTTCCCCCTCGAACCCCCGATTCTGCCCTCTCGACATTGCATCCGCGTGCTTGCACTAACCTAGTGCCGCGGAATGGCATTATCAGCCGGATGCTTCTATGACTGCATGCGGGTTAAATGGCATCGCGACGGGAAGCCCGAAGGGCACTCTAATTTTGTCGATCTGTCACCAGCCAGCGAAAGTGCTTGTTCGTGGAAGTTGATACGAAGTAAAATTGTATCGTAATGAAGAACAACAAAAACTGAACGTAAAAACTATTTTATCCTTATAAAATGCTAAGATTAAAAAGATTGTTATTGAGAAAATAATCTTAAAAGTTAAGACTAAATTGAATCAATATTTATTTCAAAAGTATAATAGTTATGACGATAGATTTTCCTCTACCGTAAAAACATTCACTTGTTAATGATCGAATTTTTTTTTGACGTCACAAATTTATTGGATCTGTCATTGATGACATTTAGATATTATGATAGATTATTCCCTAGTGGTAATCAGCATTTGTGACGAGTTACGACACTCTTGCATCTGGTCGATTTGATTACCTTATTAGCCTCGCGCGTGGCCCGACTAGAAAAACCAATTCCTCTTCGACCGACATAAATCAAAATGAAGTCTGGAGAACGACTTGAATCTGCTTAACGATTCTAAACTAACGTGATATCTCTTCTATCGACAACACGCCTATACTTTGTTCACGCCTGTATACAGAAACATGAGGCATCAGAGACATTTTGCAGTGAGTAAGCCGCATAACTCGAAGCTCGACCACCGCAGAGGCTCCGTAACTCTGTTAATTCATATCCGGAAAGTTGCTCGTGATGAGGGTGGGAATGGTGGATAGAAGAGGGGTGGTGGAGCAGCTCGGAGGATCGGAGATGGGCGGAAGACGAGGCGGTACGAGAGGGGTCGCAGATGGTAGGTGGTTGGGCCGACTGGATGGGCAGAAAGAGAGAAAGAGAGGGCTGGCTCAGCCGGCACGGTCGCTCGGGGGTGGACGAAGTTAGAGGAAAGGGGCGTGGGGGTTGGTTTCCTTGCCTGGCATCGAGGAATCGATACGCCGCTGGGAACCTAGCGCCACCAACGCCTCCGACGCCCTACGTCATTGCACCCCAACGACCGAACCCACCCCCGGTCCGCTCCGCTTCGCTCTCCTATAGCTTGCTGCTTTCTCCGCTACAGCTCGTTCAACTTCCAACTCATAACCCACCTATGAGGTCTTCGAGATGTGCAAACTTCACTGCTCTTACGCGCGTCCTTCATTCGCGAAATGCTCCGGAATTGCCTAAATTGCGTACGAAAACGTGTGCGAACACTCGAAGCGAGACATGAAGATGCGAATTATGCCGAGAGAATTTTATGGAAGAGATCATAGATTATCGTTGATTCTGAAGCAGCACGTTTCGAGAACATTTGTGATGAAATTTTATACTACACAGAAAATTAAATTTTGGATAAATCGAATACAATAAGCGTGAAATATCATACATTGTAGTCCAATACAATCCAATAAAATTAATAAATATTTTTTTTCGTTATTTCCTCATGTCTTTTATAAATGCATGAACTAAAAATATACTGAAACAATTTTGTAGAGATGTTTCGTTATAAAATATTTGTGTCTTTTTATTAATTTGTCTTTTTGCACACAACATAACATGCACAATATATTATCTTCGAAACGATTTAATATACGAGTATACAAATTCTTCGGAATTTCAAGCAACTAGGTTTTTATCCAGAATATAATTTATAGCGCGCAAAAAACATCGAGGAAAAACTGAAATTGAGTCATCGCATTAACATCACGTTCGAAATTTTGAGTGCCTCGCGGCATAACGGCGGCATCTTGTGTCGGGGAGTACTTATTAATTTATGCAATTGCGTGCATCATTGGACGTGCAAGATAGTTACGTGCAGCAGGGTACTTCCTCGTATGCAATTTTAAAATCCATCGAGAGCCAGAGGGATCTCTCAGCTTAGAATAACTCAAAGAGAAAGAAAGACGAGGGGAGAGAATGGCGGAAAGAGAAACAAAGGTAGAAAGATCGAAGGAGAGAGAGAGAAAGGACCAAGTTAAAGAGACATCGAAATGACACGGCGAGCTAAACTTCTGGCACTTCTCGATGCTAATGCCGCATTCGCAAGCGTGGTAAACGTCAAGGCTTTACGAGAACTTGATGTCCCTTGTGGATTTTGTAACCGCAAGTCGCGACTTTGCCTCTCTCAGTTATTCAAATTGTATTCGTCCGTCCTGTCTGGCCTGCGATGCTCCCGTTATTCTTTCCGCTTCGCTTCGCATTTCGTGAAATCCCGCCATCAGCGAAAGATGACAGGATATGGCGGATGCGAGAAGATAAATTCCAGATTTCGGATAATTCCCGACCTGATCGGAACTTTAATCGCGTTTGGTTGTCGAATTAACGTCGCGCAGTGCGGCATTGCGGTAGTGAATGAAAGCGTGAAATATTCACCGAGGTTTCATCATTACGAGATTAACGCCGAAGTGCGTAATTAAAAAATATTTGCCTCGCACCGCAATTTTGTGTACCGATATAATCACGCGAGGATAATGATTTAGTGTAGCAAATGTAATGATAGCGTATCATCGATTTATTCGGCCACTTTTATTGGATCGATCGGGCAGTGTCTCGTTAATTAGAAACTACTGCGCATCGGATGGAATCGAGCCGCGTATTAGCTATCGCGCGCGCGAATCGACGCGCCGACGATGCGGATTAATTAACGTACGGACGCGCGATTTAATTTCACTTGCGCTATCAACTCGCTTGACGCGCGAGAAATTTTCCCAAATTTCCCGGATTTCATTCGCGCTAATACAATCCGCACATTGATGGTGCGGTGCGTCAGACTGAAATAAATATTTATAATGAACGTAAAATGAACGCGCGGAGTCCCCCGATCGATTTGAATGCGAAGATGAAACTTGTTTATGGATTTACGAGCCACTACAATCGCAATGCTGGACCGAAGTTGAGAACCGTTCCACTCACGAGCGTGAAGAGACGAATTGGTTCACGAACCTCGATCGGTACGGTTTGGCTTTGACCCAGTCGTAAAAGTAATGGAACGCAATGCTGCGGACCGCCGACTAAATAGCATGTAATAGCAAGAGGCAGCTAGCACGAGTAAAACATCTTCCAATGTCAACCGCATCATCATAAGCTAGTAAACAACAGGGAATCGCTAATTAATACCTTGTTTTCCATTACAATTTGTTTTGCGTTCAGCCGTCTCGGCGTTACGACAGTCGCGTGACAACTCCATTTATACAGCATAGTGGAATAACGATTGTCAAGTCACGTTCTCAAGCGAGTTTTACGCTATATGCATACGATATCATTATAGTCTGCGCGATACCGGTAATTAGATAAACAATCAAAATGCCTGTGAAATCGAAGTAATCATATAGAGTCGACATGTAACAGAAAATTTACAGCATTTATAGAAAATTTTTATTTAGCTCAAGTCGCGCGCGTAACATTATCGAGTTTGTTAATCATAGGATTATTCCTACCGTCCTCCGCTTTTTTTGTCTCCTATTACTTTCATTTTTTCCCATTTATCGATAGAAAAAAATTCGGATTGGGAAATAATTCCGCGCAATGTTCCGATCGTATGAAAGTCGCGATCTCATTACATAATCGTTAGAGTTCCTTTTACGTTCTTGTCACAGTAACATCTCACATTTCTCATTTAAGCTCACCCTGTCCTTTTGACCGACGATTTCGAGAACACCTGGACTTTTTGGTCTACTAAATCAACGGTCAACCTTCTCCTACAAATAGAATTGTACTTCAACAATTCTATTCTTGTATAAAAAATTAAGGAATAAATGGAAAAGACGTATTACTTAATGGCCACAATAGATCTACTTGCGTTTACAGATACATTGCAAGCAGATTTTTATTTTCACCGCATAACACTATTTTGTAAAAAATCTACTGCTTGTTGCCGTCATCGTCATGCCGGTATCGATCAAGACATCACACTTATACGAAACGAAAAAAAATTTTTAAACCAATTGTCAAAGAGCGAAATACGCAATTCGTCCGTCTCGCCGAGCCATCCGTTATAACGACATCGACAGACGCGCGAGAGTGGAAAGATCAGTCGTCGAAACGGCAAATCGATATGTCGTTGATACGACATGACGGGCATGTATTGTCAAGCCGAAAACGGTGCATACGCACGCACGCACGCACGCACATTCGCCACATTCGCATACGCACGTGCGTTCACGCCAATTTTGCAGCGTCCGCAAGCGCACCCTCGTTATTCGCTCGTGCCCACTTTGTATGTAGTGGTGTATGTACACGTGTGTGCGTGCGCGCGCGCGCGACTGGTGGCATATATCATTGTGCGACTAATTTCCGTGATAAATATTTTACGGACGGCCATTACGCGGGGATCCGCGTGTTCGCGCGATATAAACTATGGATGTGACTGCGGTGACGGCTGCATCGTCCGCGGGGAGGGCAAATAGTATCCACGAAGGGACACGATACCCGCGGCGACGCAATAGGGTGTAAAGGGAAAAGCCCTAATGCCTGTAAAATTCATCCATTCGCAGCATGGCAATGTGTCTTGAACGAGAGTATATTCGTTAACCCCAAAACGTTAGTATATGTCAATAATACATTTGGCATAAAAATGTTTCCTTCATATATGTATATTTTTAAATTCTTAACATGACATAAGAAAGAAAGGAAGAAAGTAAAAATAAGAAAGGATAATTACATCGCAGTCTATAATTTTACATATCAATTTATACATTCCCATATTATATCGCCAATGAATGTTATAAGATGAAACTCGTTTACTGCCAGTTATCAAATCATAACTGTTTCATAGTATTCTATGCATTTTTTTTTCATTACAGTGTTTTGTATCAGCTCATTTACAATGTTTCCTTCAGAATATCGCTCACAGAATTTTAAATTGAATGGAATCTTGATACGTAAATATACCGATAAGTATCCAATACTGTTAAATAGCGGCCCTTCATTGACGATGCTTCGCTTGGATGAGATCCAAGCGGATCAAAGGTGACCGCGAGTGGTTCACCTCAAGACATACTGACGACAGGTGAATTCACGCATAATGCTGAATGAGAAGTGACTAAAAAGATGCCGGACCCGTATGCACGTCGTTAAGCGTGTGCCTATCGCCTCTTAAAAAGGCTGGGCATTCAAGACGGGATTACCGCGACGAATCATTGACTATTCAGGTGTTCTGCGTCCTGCGAGCAGGTGATATCTCGACTCGACGTCTGCGACACATGTGCATCGAAAGGGTGTCGAATTAGTCGGAGCCAAGTAACCTACCAAATAGTATATTTCAGAGAATTGCTCGTTCGAATTTCATTTAGGCAATGAAATTGTCTCTTCGCATTCGCCTATCGCGTTTGCTCGGCGCCGCAATGGTGCCGTAGGCGTCGCCATGTGGCTGCCTAATTATGTGACAACGCTCGTATGATGACCGAATAATGTGAAAATTAGACCGACAGTTAAATTAGACCGACAGTTGATTCGTCGGGCAAACGAATCGTTGCTAAAAACAGTCGGCAGTGTGCGCGCGATTGTCGTGAAAGAAAAGTTGTTAAACAGCAACATGGAATAAAACGAACAAAAAAGTAACATGCGAACCTAACACTCGTTGAGTGTTATACCATCGCGGACACGTCGGGGCATCAAAGCGACATCAAATTTATGCCCCGACCGTCCGGGAAATCCCTAACGAAACTTAAATTAGCTCGACTTAGCGGAGAATTTGGGAAGCGGCCGAGCTGGAAAATTTACGTCGCCGAAAGTGACTCGACGACGCGGAAGGAAGGCAGAAATAATGCGGTGCTGCGTGCCGCGGAAATCATTTTTCCAGCCCGTCGAATTTAATGTGCTGCTTACTGTTTAAGAGCGATAACGTATATGAGTCATCGGAGAGAGGATCAAAAAACCGGTCGGAAAAGATTTAGTAACACACGGAAGTTGAAGAAAAACAAGAACATCTAGAAGAGCGAAAAAGAAAAATGAAATGATTTTAGAAAGAAGACTATAAAGAAGACTTATGTAATTTGGATAAAACAATAATTGAGTTCTATCGCAGTGATAAAGTATCTCCTTTCACTTCTCAAATTATTTCTACGGATGATATTATTAACATCTGAATATTTTTGAATGTATTTTGTGCGTGTGTGTGTGTGTTTACAAAAAGATAAAAAAAAATCTTATACATTTTTTGACATAAAAAACATTACAATATACTTCGACTAAAAATTCATCATTAAAACATATTAACGATATGTATATATTCGGCCATATTAAATTTTTAACTTATTATCGCGGTTAACAGAGTAAAAACATTGTTAATCTTGACAAGTTAAGATCACATAGCCATTCATCGAATAATAGAATAGATATGCGAATGAGATTGACGTAAGTTAAACCTGAGAAGAAAAGAGGTGGAAAAGGCAGTTTTGTCTCTTCATCTCTCCTTCATCCGTTCTCATCTTTTTCTTCGATCGCCGTCGATTCACGTGGGTGGGTAATTACCAGTCTTATCAAGAATAGTTGAACTTGACTTCATAATAAGAAATTCACGACAAATTTGTGTCACGAACGTGAGAAATGTCGCTCGAACTTGATCCCGAATCTTTATAGGTATCCAGGAAAGTTTATGACATTTGACGAGCCACCGTGGGCGAGATCGAGCATAAAAAAAGAGCGACGCGAATGATGATTAAACGGTGTTCGCGTAAAATGCATGCGTGACATTACTCCGACCGTCGTTACGCGATGGGGTTAAGTGAATAATCACAGTGATAACTTTGACAATCGCATTTAATTACTCCAGATGTGAAACGTTTTTTTTTTTCAAATGCAAATTTATTACAATACCAATAGATAATGCGTACTGGACACGTGCGATCGATTAAAGTTGATTGTTAAGCATCACATGTCTTTATGACGCGAAGTCATTTTTTGCATGATGCGGAATCTTATCGTGCAAAAAATGACTTCGCGACATCGTAATATATTCTGGTGCGGTATGGAGAAAACGAGTTTCCAAGCAAGTTACTCCTGTCGATGCGTAGAATATAACAGGGTTGAGCGATATTAAATATGGGTCTCGGGGAGGAAGCCCCGAAGTCGCACCTGCGGGTGGCTTCATCCCCTGGGATCGGCCGGTTCGGTTGGCAAAGCAGGGATTACTCGTGCTAAGAGGACGTGCAGGGCTTCGCGCCTCATCGTCTGGAAAATGGCTTACTGCTTACATTTACCTACCACTTGCACCCTCTGACCATATCCAACGACACTCTATATACATACATCCCTCCTTCTTTGCGCTCCTCCAGACACCTTTGTTGCACATTACACTAAGGATACGAATAGATTTTCTATGCTTGATTCAAAAGAAATTATAAATAATAAATGTACATTTATGAAAATCTAAAAAATTAAAAAAAACAACATGTCTAATTTTTTAATTTTTTCTCCGCAACTTCCGTAATGATTTGATAACAACGATAAAAGATCATCATTTTTACAAATGGGAATAAATTATATTTCGAATGAGTATCGCAGACAAGTTCGGTGTGTGTGTGTGTGTGTGTGTGTTGTGTGTGTGTGTGTGTGTGTGTGTGTGTTGTGTGTGTGTGTATATTCGATGATCCTATTAATAGAAACCAAATGGAAACTCAATAAATGTTCATGAAGCAGAACACGACCAGAATAAAGCAATCCACAAGCTATAGCGATGCATCAATAATTCGAAACTAGTCTTTATTACCCCGATAAAAATACACCAGAGATGTTCCACTAAAGCGACAAACGTCTCATTCCTGCTTCGATATAGAAGAACACGAGACGATATCCAGACAGGTGCCAACGTGTTTACGAATACACGGCTATCGGGGAAAAAAATTGTAAGTTTATTGCTAACGATGTGTCTACATTACGTAATATCGGGACATTCTCGAAGCGCGTTCACGCCAACTGGGCGGGAGAGTGATTTATACGCCTTCGGATATAAGGAAGAGGGACGGAAGTGCGGAGTATTGGGCTTCCTATTCCCGCAGGAAGAGCTATCCGGAGGCTGCCCCTTAACTCCACTCGAGTTGGCTTCACCCCGCCGCGTTACAACCCCGGGCGTTCACTTACACCCCGTGAACGAGCCCACGGACACACGCGGACGCGACGCCGAAATCATTCCTTGCGTCTCCTTCTACGAATAGACGACCATTACCGTGTGTGCTTCATAAAGCTTGGCCACTTCACCGCTCGAGCGGAGCATTAAAGCGTCGATCGTCTCCCCTTAAAGCTTCTCCCGCTTCCCACTCTCAGTGGCAGTTGAGAATTTCGGTTAGTATATGTGTAAGGGAAGAGATTCGGGCGTTCCTTCCGGAACGGAAGAATCGATGTTGCGACTGCTTTATGCTCGAATGTCTGCTCTTAAGAGTTCTCCATAGAATTTCAGACTCACAATCTCAAGACAATACAAAAATGCTTGCGTGAGATCGCACTCAAGATGCAATCCGGCAAGGTTATCCGGAATTATCTCGAAGTATTATTTTAAAATTAAAAAATTGCTTTGAAAGCTGTCGAATAAAGTTCTTCGATCAACTTATACCTATCATTTATTTTTCTTTTTTCCTCCGATAAATAAATTTCGATTGAAAAATATAATTTGAATCCACTTTGTACGCCGTAAAGCCAACTTTAATTTATTACAGTGTGCGACCACAAATCTTGAAATGTCATTGCTTGTCCTTACGCAATGATATTCGAAATCTATGATGGCGCGCGATTCCAGCAAGCCTTTGCCCCAGGAGGCTGACTAGTTCATCGTGGGAGACGTAGGTAGATCGCGTGGGGTCGGTGTTCCGCGATAATATGTAAATATTCCGTTATCTCCGGCGACGCGGCCCCAACGAAGTTTTCGGACCGAGTGCAACCGGTGGGGTTCGGAGCGATTATTCGAAGCGCGTAGTAACTCGTGCAATTACGCGGCTTACGACAAATCGATAGCTTTTAATTACACTCGGGAATATTTACGGGATTTCAACAGTCGCCCTCTCAGTCCCGTACAAATCCAGTAGACTTTTTCATGTTCTTTGCGAAACACAATTCAGCGAATGCGAATATTGATTCAATATTTGTAATTATCATTTCATTTATCAAATTAATTATCTCGCACTTAGACATGTGTTACAAGCTCGAATAAAATCGAATCAAATCATTGTTCGTGTTTACTCATTTGAAGAAATGATGTTAATTTTATTATGCTTCGTGTAAAAATAACTTCGCTAGAGTAAAAAAGAAAGAAAGAGAAATATGTTAATTAAAACTATATAAACTATATCTCGAGTTACATCATGATCGGCACACATGTCTTTGATGCAATAATAAAAGTTGTTTCAATGCTCTTAATATTCTGATATTCTGATAATCAAGAAAAATGATATTATCGAGTGAACTTGTTAAGATATTTATTTGTAATTAAGATTTTAACGGAGCACAAAGTGAAAACGAATAGAAAAACTACAGCACACCGATCGGTCGTGTGTTTAACGAAGATGCACTCCGAAGATGCACTCCGAAGAGGAAGCGAAAGAAGCCGGAGATACGGTAGCGGAGTTCAGCGTCGGAAGCTGCTCCTTTCTCCGCAGAAATGCGGTGGAAGAAGAAGCGGGGAAAATGATTAGTTATTAAAATGCCTATAATTATATATAATCAAGCATCGGGGAGTGTCCTACGCATACATTTACATGGATGCATGTTGAACTCTAAGAAAGCGACTCTCTTGCGCGCTCTCTCTTTCCCCCGCACGCTATTCCGACATTCGTCCGTCTTTGTTTTACTTTCACGATGGTTGCTCGCTCGCTGGCCGATGGTTGGTGCAAAACGGTAGGACGAGCAAGATAGCGGGAGCGAGAAGTAGCGAAAGGGCCGTTAAAACGAAAGGGACGGAAGATACACGCGCATTATAAAAAGCCTCTAATAACTGTTATCCACGATCTCAGCGAGCCAGCAGGAGCACCGAACGAGAAAGGCGAGAAAGAGAGGGAAAAAGAGTAGAAGTTGCTACTCTAGTAGGCGGATCGCGGTAGATAATGGTTCCGACAACGAATCGAAGACCTCCGCGATTTGATAGTTGTAAAGTGTTCTCTCAAAATACTATACATAATACCATGTTTTAAATAAAACGACAAAACCTCGATGTCGGACAGCTAAGACAAAAAAATTTATCTAATGTTGAAAACATATAGTTCACTAGATGTTACAATATATAACTAGATGTTACAATATATAACTTTAACAAGCGTATAAATTCAGTTAAATAACATGAATTAGCAGTTGAAATCAATATCATCTAAATATGTAAACAAGACGGAATTAATGTTATATTTCACACACTGCTAGAGTTATAAGTAAAAGAGGGGCAAACTGAAGAAATCTAACTTCAATAAATTTATTTGGTCAAACGATAAGTATGTGATTAGAATATATCATGCCGACACTATTGTCGTTATGTATTTATATCATTCTAAAATTAGGAAAACGGATTATGTAAACGACGCGCATTATTTATTTAACACGTCTTCTCCATTATACCCACACTATCTCGTCCGTTTCAATCGAAGCTTAGGAAATCAAATTGCGTTTGCATAAAAAATAAAACTTGTCAATTTAAATTCAATTTAAATTCAATAATATATTAATATTATTATATTCAATAATATATTAATATTTTAATAGATTCGTGTCTTACACTAATATGTATTTTGTGTAATTTAATGTTAATAACTGAAGTTTAATAAAGTTCTACAAATATAAAGACCATAATATGAAAGGCGAGATAATAATCGACTTTTATGCTTTTGCACGAGCGCAACATTTCGCGATGGAACGAGGCAAGGAAAATATGCGCGATCGCGATTGCAGTCGATGGAACAGCGGTAGGTGGAGTCTAAATGCGTGCGGATATACGATAACAGTGCGAATCCTGTGAATGGAGGGGCATCTCTCTCTCTCGAGGAACCGCGTCAATGAGCCGCGGCCATCAAACTGCTCAGACACGTATCGCTACTACAGTGGGCCTTGATGATTTACAGCGCGTCGCACGACGAGAGTTCAACCGAGCGAGGTCAAATCGCGCGCCATCCATATACGTCCAGCATTTACATCGCTCACTCTCGTCAGTCCGTCAACAAAATTACATACCAAAATAGACTATCGTGAATCTGCTACTATCGACGCATTCATGAAGACCGCTTTATAGCTCTATAACTTTCAATTACATTTTTTTTTAATTATGCGAAGATGATGACACATGATTGAGTCATTTCGAAATCGTGTAGCATGACTATTGTCATTCGTGCAACCGCTGCAGCATAAAACGTAATAATTCTTAACTCATTCAAACGCCTGGGTAATAATTTCCGTTTGTACTTAGGAAGTTGCTGCCTATTTCAAGCGATGAGATACCGATTGCGCCTGGCGTATATTAATTTTCTACGATGTATTATAATAACGGGAGCTGCGGCTCATTGTGCAGCCTCCGTCCACAGGCTTGTCGATGTAACGATCGTCCGGCCGAGATAACCGTCGTGCCATCCGCGTCCGCACCAACGTCCTCTAATTACGCGGAAATTAATTATAAGCGCATTACAGCCCAATATTCTTTTTTTTCTCATCTGTGTTTTTTCCACCGAGCGTTCTTCGGAACAACGTTACAGGTAACGGTGCAACGGATGGCATATATTCGCGTCGATATTTTATTTTTTATTTTCCTACTTGAAATTAACTATATATATATATATATATATATATATATATATATATATATATAAAATTCTTATATAAATAGTCGCATCCAGCTGTAATTGACCAATAGTTGTATATATAATCGGCAAATTAATTTGCATTAGATCACACAATCGGTGAAATTCTCGTCGAATTATAATTGTGCAGCAGCTGAAAAAAAAAACGAAAACAACGGAATGAACTGTTAATAAACGAGCAGAGTGACAAAGGTCCAATAAAGATTCTTGTACAACCGGAAGCAGCGCGGGAAAGACTTTCGTGCAAAAATAAATGGACTCGCGCGAAACCAGTTTGTGCATCTCCGAACGCGATAAATTGCGGTACAGCGACGCAATCTTTAGTTGTTCATTCATTATGCACTCTCGCGAGGCAACAACTGCTCTATCATAGACGAACCAAACTCTTTTCCTCTTGCGGGAACGGGATCGCGATTGACCTTCGATCTTCGACACACAACAAGACCGTGATTCATGTATGCGTACAAAAAATGCATATCTCGCGATCGTATGGTACCACAGTATATTCACAGACATCCGTACGCGCCTGTAAAACACGGGTATTGTCTGTAATCGATGTAACGAAGGTGCGTCTTGTGATCTTTCCTAATTATCATTTGCCAATCGATATCCGCCAATTTTTCACATAATATATGATACGGGTATTTAACGAGTATCGCAATACCGGCTGTAAATATCATGTACGATATGATGATAAAAAATCGGTATATAATCGTGAACTTTCTTCTATACACTTCTAGAATATACTCTTGCTTATTTGCGAGAGTTAGAATATAAAATTGTATATTTAATACTAGTTGTGTCTATGTAAATTCAAATTTTCTTCATTTTTGTGATTTTTATATTATGATCATGTTTTTCAGTAATTAGATGATAATTTAATTTTTTTGATAGAAGAAACAACGAATTAAACATTCATTAGTTATACCTTTGCGCTTTATCTTCATCTAGCATTCCTCAGACCTATATTTCTCCGTTCGGTCGAGATCCAGAATCTAAAACCGTCGTGCATTCACAGAGACGACCGCAGACGACGTACAGAAAGCAATAGGAGAAAGAACGAATGAGAGAGGAAAGGAGACGAACGAACTTTCGAACGGAAAGACAGACAGTGAACGAAGCAGCAGCAAGCGAGAGAGGTAGATTGTGCCAAGATAGGTCGACCGCCGCCGTCAAAACTGGTAGGCCTTGAGGAATTATGCGAACTATTCTTGCCAGTTTGTTCGCCGTGAATTTACGAACGGCGTGATGACGCGCAGCAGCCGCCAAGTCCTACCCTGGGCGTGACCGAACGAGAGATCGAGATAGATCCTCAGAGATTATCCATCCTGCCCACGTCTCAGAGGATCGACTGGTCTTTCTCTGTGGTGTAAACACTTCCCGAGAAACGATTTTTAATTTATGCCAACACGCGCAATGATATTAAAAAGCATCAATCGGTCATCTATAGATAAGAAAAAATTTTAGAGAATGTCGAATACGATTTTATATATACATATATATATATCTCCAACGTATCCCCCCCCCCCCCCCCCCGACACTCTGATTATTTTCGTCACGCTCGAGTATCCTTCACCGCGTTCCACGATGCGCACGAATAACTGATTAACTAATAACGCGAGTACCGACTAAACCTCAATCACTTCGCAGTTACGATCGATTACCCTTTACCTTCCTTACGCGGTAGCGACGATGAGAATCAATTACCGAGCTTTCGCTACCCACGAACCCATTTCCTGTTTGCGATCAGCGAACCTCTTTTACCCGCGAGACGATTTATCTGCGATAATCACCGCGAGTCTCCGCGGGATCTATTTACGAATGATACAGGCGAGAAAGAAGCTTTATCCTACAGTGTTCTCTTTTGCTTCTCATACGTTTCAGATTGCGCAATGCAGTCTGACGAGCACAGAATAAATGACCGGCGCTCCTCCGCGATTGCATATATATGTGTGTGCAGGAATACGCGTTCGGATTTCTCTCGTCGTAGCCTATTTCCCGCGAGACGTCGTGTCATCTTCGTCCCTTTACGTTGCTAAACGAATCATGTGGGAACAAAAAAATCGGCCGGTGATCGCATCAGGACCTCCGTGGGAGTACATCTCCGACGCGCGTTCACTTGGCACTCGACGATTTGCATCAAACATTACGTCAGCGAATCGATTTATCAAGCAAAGAACTGAAAGTCCCTGATACGATCAGCAAACTCGATGCTGTCGACGTGTCGTTGTCAGGATATCTTTGTGAATGTTTGAGAATTTAATACCCGACCATTTGCTTATATATAGCTCTTTTAATCTGTATTTTTTTTAATTTTATGAATATTCTATAATTAAAAAATAGAAAGAGAGAAAAAGAGATACAGAGACAAAAAAAGAGAATATGGTATATACTTCTGATCATAGATCGTGATTTGCATTGTTTACAATTTAAAGTAGCGGTAAAAAATGGATGCTATTTTTAAAATTTAAATTATTTATAAGTGCAATATAATATATACCAAAATATTCGAGAAACAAGCACTAAAAAAACTAACAGGTATCAGAGAAATATATCCAGAGAGCCATACCGTCGCGTGAATTTTAAAACGTGTTCGGTGGATACGCGACTCATTCTGCCTTATGAATTCCTTCGTCTTCCAACTCCCAGTACTCTACCATTGACTCCCAGATCTTTACAATACATCGCTAAGCGAACACGCGCCAGATGGTCAAAAGCGCAGTGTACCGTTTGTATCGTGCGCGAGTGCTGAGAATTTGAATGAAATTTCGATACACGAAGGAATTCGAGTCGCCAAACCAGTGGCCTTGAGAGCGCAGTCGTCGGCAAGTAAGATTGATGATGTGAAATTTCTTTCGCGCATAGCATTATACCGAGCTACAGAATACAATCTTTTTAAACGAATTAGTACTATACACAACGATCCATAAAAATCCGAATAAATAATTTCGAGACGTAAACACGAAATTACATACGTGAGATAAGCGTGACAAAATACAAATTGATTCATCAGCATTTTCGCGAATCGAGCGCATGAATCAACCAACGATGAGTTCTTAACAGATCGCGAATTCCTTGATAATTATCCTATCCCCGATCACTCGAACGATATCCTCCTCGACGTCGCGAAAATTTTTTTCCGTTTTTCTTCTGTCAGTCTCGCGTGAGACCTTAAGACGAGATCGTGCCTGTTGCAATTACCCGCCTCACAGCTCCAACTTTCTTTCTTTTTCTCTCCTTTTCTGCCGCTTTCTACCGAGGTGTCGTGCAAAAGTGTAAAAACAATTCCCTATTCCGCGCGCAGCCGATCGTCGACAAAGAGAAACGGCTCATGAAATATTACGCGACACGGAAATATATGCCCGCGCACGCAGCTCTTCCTTTGATCAGGACCCGAGAAAATCGCCCGTTCCAGTCCCAAGGGGCAAGATGGACCACGAACTCGGCGATGCAACGTTATATCGTTTCAATATCCTCTTTCCGCCGACCGGACCTCGGCTCGGATCTTCGCACCTTCCCTCGGTCCGTGCCATTTCCATCCCTTATCTCGCCCTCTTTCGTTTCTCTTCACGGTCCGGTCATACCTTATGTATGACACACCGCTTCGTCCGAACCGGACGAACACTCGTTTGGTATTCGGCACTGACCACTCGCCACTTTCGTTGTCGATCTGCCTCTGTCCTGGGACCTCGCGTAGGAACAGTATACGTGGTCCAGGCTCTCTTCTGACCAACGATATGTATTCGTGCTGCGCATGAAGAAAATTCCCCGTAATAGCTTCACAGAGATGAGGAAAATACGAAACCACAGAAATACGAATCGATGAAAGCGAATCGTTATTGAGACGTATATATGCAAGCTCGATTACAAATTTTAATTGTAAAAATAAATAACACGGTTGTCCGTATGGAATGAACGTTATATTCTTGTGTCTATTGTAATCGCTTCAAGAAAGATAATGCACAACAGAGCAACATAGCGCCACCCGCTTGCTTGTCTACTCGAGTCTCGTTACGCAAATAATAGCGCGGTAAGTTTGTGTAAACAAGTATGCGACAAAAATAGAAAAAACAAGCGTCGCGCATGGCTTATTGCGTACCAGTCAGTCCATTGTCGTGACAAAACATTTTATCCTGAAATGTAGGTACGTAAGGTCAAATATTCGCAAGATTCCATTATATGATCGTTTACAATTCGGAAGCTATTGCACTTCTTCCACATGTTTATATTACAATCTTTGATTCTCAATCTTCGAAATATGCTATCAAAATATCATACGACAGTTACGAGCTTGATGAAAAAAGGCAGTTTGTACACAATTTTTAAATCCCTCCTTTTTATTTGCGATCACAAAAGCGCAGTCGTTCATGACGCCGTATAATCCAATAAGACGGCGAGTTATGTTACAAAAGATGCCGAATCAAAATCCGTTTCACTTTATGAACTATCAAAGCGGCTCGCGCGTCGTTTTAGCTTATGTATTGGAATCCGAGAGCACTTTAAACCGAACGACCGACTGTGCGGACCGTGTGGGACAAGTCGGCAGAAACAAGAGGAGCGCGCAAGTGCGTACACACCTGTGCAAAGTATACGCACGCACGCACGAATGCGTAAATACACGGCGATGTACTCCTTTTTTTTCTCTCGGCGGGTAAGTAAAACAAAACTCGATCGATTCGATACACAACGAGTACACCGGAAAGGTTGGGCTGGAAGGCGAACGCGACGGTAAACTATGAAGGACCGTGGCTCAGGGGGAGGGTATTCGCCTCCCCATAAATTACATTAATAAACTCCACTACCCTGCGACTGGCCGCGCATATTCTATCCAGGATGCCGGATAAGACTTTCTCCCCTTCGTGCACAAACGGCCATTCTCGCTGAATATCTTCTTATTCTTTGTCCCCCTTCGTCGTTTCGTTCTGATCGCATTTCTTTCCTTTTCATCGTTCGCTAGCCTGATGTCTTGATCGCCCTCTTCGTGGCCGCGCACTTAAATTATGACGTCTGCTTAATTGTAAGGTATCAAGATAAGACGATCGCGAAATTGCTTCACGACCTCAACTTGACACGAGATCTATCCGCGATATCATCCGAGAAGCTGCACAGGACGAAATCAGAATCCTTACTAAATAGATCCTTACTAAACGAATTGTTGCTTTAGAGAAATCATTTCTATCGTCAAGAATATTTGGCAGATTTATAGTTTTTTATACGACAAAGAGAGGTTGATGATTTCATCTCTTTTTTCTGTCTCGTTTGTTTCTCATATTTTGTTACAGAAATCTAAAAAAAAAGATCTTCCATTCACTACTAGGACGAGAAGTTAATAGTCTCCCATCACGAATTACGCGGGCACTTGTCCGAATTCGCACAAGTCATCGCGCGCAATGCCCCAAGTCCTCGGGAAGTGGATTAAGTGACCGGCCACGCAGAATAAAGCGATGCATCTCTCGGCACTGTCAGCTGCCGTAACAACGAAAGAAGAGACGCCCTGGACCAACCTCGCGAATTGCGAGCGGGAAGAGAAGAAAAAGAAGGTCACGAACTCGCAACGAGAATAATGTCCGATGGCACGATAGTTCCTCAAAGATGGATGGCGATCGTCGAAAGTTATGCGTCTGTTCTTGCATTGGACAGGCCAAAGTCTGCTACGGCTGTTGTATCCTGTAATCGTGAACTCACGAATACCGCGCGAATAAAGGAGGATTGGTAGACGGCGCGAGACATGGCGCGTTGGATGAAGAAGAAAGTCAATTTCCTCCCTCGTATAGGATACGTGCGAAAATGCAGCGGCCGCCGAAGCTCCCGATCTTCAAATATGCCCAATTAGCAACGGACTGACATAATAAGTAGATAAACAACTCCGAAGTCTCTCTTGCGGTGAGATCACAAGCGTGAGTTTTTTTCTGCGCGGTGGAACGCGTACGAATCTGATCCCCGGCTTCCACGTTCCCTCGTTCTTCTCCTCTTTTCAACTTTCTTGCTCGCGCGTTCTCCTCGCCGGCGAGTGATAGCACTTTACGGTCGATTTAGTCACCTCCTCGTCGAAAGCGTTCTGGTTTTTCGGTATCGCGTGTCGTGCCAGTTCCCGATTGGCTGCCATTTCGTCGCTGAATCCCTTTGGTGGATGTTGGCTGATGATCATCGGTTGTCTTTCGCGACAAGAAGAAGAACATCGAGATCGTGCAATTTATATCATAAACTAGCATTTCGAAAAATTACCAGTCATCCAGTAATTAACTTTAATTAAAACTACAAATATTTAAATATTACTTCCTTGTCAAGTACAAAATTATAATTAATTTAATTTTATTATTAATTTTTCACTATCATGTTCCAAAGATATCGCGTAAGAACTCTTGATATGTTATAATTATGAGTGTAAAAAGATAGGAAAATTAAAAATACATAATTATGATAAGAGTATTTAAGAAGATAAGATGGATGGCTAAATATAGTAACACGAGCATAACAGTGAAGATTAAATTTTTCAATTAATAAAAACTGAAGAGAGAAATCAATTATTCAACAAAATTTCGATAAATGAATGATTCACTTGAATTATTCGCGATAGCTAACGAGGACCGAATAATACGAGGAGGGAAGCGAACGACACGTGTCGGCGACTAAGTTTGTCCCTGGAGAAATAATTATAACTCTAGAATGTAATTTGGAGTATTTGTGTATCGATACCGCGAGAACGTGTGCGATAGTGGCAGGACCGAAGCTCTCATCGCGAATTATAATAAAATCTTGAGCGAATGCTTACTGTCATTTGAAAGTAAAATTGTATGCGGAAATTAATCGCAACGAGCAACGAATCGTTTGCATTCATAAGAAACATGGCAATTATCCATTTTGTGTTTTTACCTAATAATTAGTTTTCTTAATGACCCACAGTATCGACGGACATTTTACGACATTATGACAACAATGACCACAAAATAATATTTTCTTAATTAAAAATCCTAATTGTTGACTCTCGTGCGTAAGTATAATAGTTTGAAGAAATAATTGAAGAACAATATTATTATTGTACGTACAATATACTTGTTGCGATAAAAATAGCGCACAACAAACGCTGGAATATGCGTCTGAATAAATTAAAAAATAATTCCTTAATGAAGGATGCATTATCGACGAGCGATGCGGTCACGCTTAATTGCACGATGCAGATAAAGTCATTATGCGTAATCCGTTCCGGCATATCGACGAGGAGCTCGCGTCTCATCGTTTCGACGGTTCCGGCATGACGTGAATTTTAATGCCGGTGATGCCGCGACGCCCCTATATTCATGTAATGCGGACAGATTTAATAATGGAATGGTTAGTGGATTTCGTGCTAACGCGTTGCAATTTTTGGAGAAGCGCTCCGAAGAGAGAGGAACGGAATAGAGAAGAACGCGTCGGGCGACAACTCTGGCGAATACGACGTACCCGGAACGCGGATGAGTACGTGAGTGGCATGTGTAAAAGGGCGAAGAAGGGCGGTTGGGCACCCTACGAAGAATACCCTTCGCAAGCACGTAATCTATTTGTCGGGCGACCGCAGACCGTACGATGTTACGGAATCGTCTGACTTCGAAAAGACCCGCCGTTGAAAATGTGAAACCGATGCAACGAGCTCACAAAGACAGAAGGAAATGCCGCGTCGGTGCAAACTGCGAAAAAAAATCTATTCTCGCCGTTAGATAAGAAGAGACAGCTTCGGAAATTCGCGCGAGACATTTCAAGACGAGAAGCTTCGCTTGAAAAGGTCTGAGAGGATCGCTGTTAGAGGTAAAGGTTCTAAGGGATCGAGCGCAATATGTATGTAAAAGAAATCCTAGTGCATAGCCGCGATCGACATTAACTGGCTCGTAGCCATTTCGAGATGGTGTAAAACCGACTGTAATACTGCATAAATGTCGTATTTCTGGTCGTAAGAAATTCTATCTCCGAATGAGCGCGCGGGCATTTACGGTTTTGTACTTGAGCCACCATCGCCATTGAGAAAGTCGAAACCGAGCTGGAACGACTCGCCATAACAACGTGAGACTTTTATCGTCACACGTGCAGATCCACGAAAATGTTCATCACGCGGTCTTAAAGAGCCATTGACGATATTCGATGCTATGTTGTATTTCGTCTATTGTCGAGACTGAAGGAGGAAGAGAAGCAAGAACCACCGAGTGGCGTATCGTGGTCTTGTAAAATTTCTGAAAGTGGCATTTAATTTTAACCAGAACTACGAGAACCATCGAGTATCCGTTCAAGCACGTCGCCGACCGTCCGAATGGATTCCTGGTGCTGTTGCGTTGCCCTAGGGTTCTTATTTTCATCAATTCGCGGAATAACGGGCCATAAAAGGCGTCGAATTTCGGAGCCGAAGACGTGCTAAAGTTGGGGTCCCGATCGACGGGTCGCGCTGAAAAGTATCCGGGACGAATGGGTCTTGGCGGGCCTGAGATCCGATGGATAGAGCCGCTCACGGGTCGCGAATGGCTACGAAACCAGCTCGTGTATATGCATATGCGAGCAACGCGAATTTGCATTCTAATTGTCGGGCGATCTGACAAATGTGCCATTACGACTCGAAATCATGCGATAGCAGCTGAGGAGACTTCTGCATCACGAAACGCGAGGTGCAAAGAGTCCTCAGAACGGTCGATAATCGAAAAAGTAAGGGACTCTTATCTTATCCCGTCGGTCTTGCGAAGGCGACGGTGTTTCCGATGCGTTCGTTTAATACGCATAAGTATACGCGTTATCGCAGGAAATGGACACGAGGATGCGGGCGTTCTGACAACACGCTAGTCGTTAAAAATCTAGTTAGAATTAATTCAAACGGCGAATAACATTTTGCATCGACGATCTCCCACGAGATCATATCTATTTCATTAATGCGTATTATATGATTTTAGACGTTTTAGTGGAAAGAAGAGATGCCAAAATGTGTTGGCATCTCTGTGTGTGTGTGAGTAAGAGAGAAAGATTAATATTCAGTTTAAAATATTAGGAAACATACGCGTACAAACGATATAAAGGAAGCAAAGAAACAGCATCTACGCACAAATCTTCTCGTCGGACCTTCCCCAAAATCGCCACCGTTACGTCAGATCCAATCGGCCTTAGTATCCAATAAATATAAACACGCGTGTCGTTAATCGCATCTTGCTCTTAAAATTTAATTCCAACCTTTCACGGCTACTACCGAATTTTTTAATTAACTGCCCATCCGTGCTTGATTTATCGCCGTACTCAATTTAAGCCGCTTGTAATACACGCCGTTCATAATCATATTTTTATAAGGATGCACAGTACGAAATTAATTTCCCTCGGACACGACGCGTCGGCACAAAATTAATTTCATGCGAATCGTGAACGTATGTATTAAATTAGTATACTCCTCCTTCAATTTCCTTACGTTCGCTTATCTAACATCATGTAACGCGGAGTAGGTTCAATGAGGAGTATTCTTATCCTTGTCAGAATTTCGAGGCAATCAGTTCTGATACTGTTAGCCACGTACAGAAGTGCGATAACATCCGTAAGAGAGTTAAATCATCTTCTATTTTCATATTAACATTTTTCTTTCAGCTATCTACATTATTACAAAGTATTGAATTACGCGAACATTGTAATGCGACGGAAATCATGGACGTTACCCTGATGTTTATCCATGATATCTATGGATGATCATTCCAGTACCGTTCGAATACCGTTCGATTAACGCACGCTTAAACGATCTACCTGGCCACTGTGTATCTGTAAGAAGTCTCTTGTCGTGTGTGTTAATGAATACTTCAAGTCACGATTGGTAATTACGCTTTAAACATCGCGATGATACTCGATGTGGCGAGTATTTCGTGTACACCTCTTATCGCGGAGTACCGATTCGTTTTGTGTACTCTAGGACGAAAAAAGATGAAAAGAAACACAATGCCGAACATTATGCGGGCAGCAATTCTGCGTAAATTAAAGCTAAAAATTAACTTCAACTTCCTCTCGAGCGTTCTATCCTCCAATGTCTCTCTTCATCTCCGGTTATATTTTTCTTTCTCGATCGCGCTTCCCTCGTCCATTTCGTCGGTTCCCTGCACGTGTGCGCGATCGTAAAAAAATGCAACTAATTAACGACTAAAAAGTGGGGTCATCGGAAAGTTTTTTGCTCGCGACCGCGAGAGAAGGTCTAACTGAACTGAATGAGTTTAACCGTGCATCGCGTCTTCTTCGTTTCACTTCTTCAATAACCGTCGCGTCGGCGAGTGGATGACCGCTGAAGAAGTGGAGCGCATTCTCCTACGATGAGACTTGTACAATTTCTTTTCAGTAAGTATACTTTTCGAATGACGATTTGTCAAATGTCATGTAAATTAGATGACAGGTAAATAATATTGTGCATGCGCACAATAAATATCAGAAATACGTTTTTAAGTTTTCAATAAACACGATTGCGTAATTTAAATTAAATTTGTAACGGTGTTTATATTTCGCCAACGTCATAAATTTTATGAGAGCTTAACGATTAATCGGTAATACTAAATTACATGCCATTGACATAATTTGATTTGATTGGATGGCACTAAAGTACTAATGAGGCAGTAACGATATATACCATTCTAGAGATTGATTATATGAGTTTTTGTGCTTAGCTAAAGGATTAATGATAGTTGCATGAGTTGTTAAAGACTTCCTGTAGAAAGACGAGAGCAATTTGTTCAAGATTGTTATTATCCGTACATCGTTTATTCTCCGTTTCTTATTATTTGATATCAACAATCATCATATTGTTAATCCATTTGCAAAAAGTAATATAAAATATCAATATATGGATTACTATTTTTAGCGAACTGTCATATTTTTTTAAGAAACCATCTACGCATTAAATATCGTTTTAAAAACTATTGGATACAGCACATAACATACACAGCAAAATTAATCTGCGTAACGTTAAAAAAAGACATTAGCTCGAGGAAAAACAGGTATAAATTAGCATTTTCAAAGGTTTGATAAATTTGAAATTAATTATACGTTCTCTGCATTGCAACGTTCGAGTAAAACGAGCAACTTTGTTCAGAAAATGTGTAAAAAAAAAAGAAAAGAAAGAATCATCTGACGACGTTAATGCGGTTAATGACAGATCTTCAGAAAGCTCGATCTCGCCGAGCGCCATCCGTGCGATCCGCCTCGCTTGCAATCTAATTAATCTAATTAAGCCGAAGCGCCTCGTTATTGCGGCGCGCGCCGCACGCACAAGGGGGAATTAAGAAGAAATGTAAGAGAGTGGCCATTGCGCTCGTAACAGATCGGTAACGCAAGATCGTCTCACCGATTCTCGTCGTTCAGACCGTGTCGCCGACAAGATCCATTAAAAGGATTGTTATCGAATCGAGGAATCGCAGTTCTTCCTCTCTTACATACCTAGCTTAAAATACTTTTTTCTGCGGCCTGCAGAAATATTATGCTCGCCATGTATTTAAATTTAATCGCGCTTAATTTATTCTGCCGAGTATAGCGGATGACGTAATAAAAGCGGCCGAAATTAAATCACGTAAATTTGAAAAACATTTTTTACATTTATGGATTTCATGTGCTTAATTTTAATTTCACCTCTTAACATCCCGGGATTTCATATTAACCATTTTTAATTATGTCCGTGACCGTATCACACGTGTTCACATGTGCATGTAATTATGTTTCGTGTCAGCATTAGTAATCTCACGACACGCACGTAAACATTATGAGCAAACCGAGCGATTACGAGAATCGACGAACTTTTTCAAATTACAGGAATGATTATGGAAACCTAGGTTTTTCTTAGGTAAGAATTGCTAATCTAACGAATCACTTCATTAATTATGATAATTGAACCGCACGCAGCCAGTTTAGCAAGAGATTTCTACATTTCTCAAAGAAGATAGAACCATCTCAATTACGCTTACCGATAATACCGATTTGGCTAGAAATCCACTTACCCATTGCATCTGAAACAAAAATAGAAATGTTTATTTTTATTACAGGTCGGTTAAAACAGCTACCTGGTGCTAATTAAAATTAGAAAAAAATATTCTTTACGTTACTATTGAAACCAATATTTAAATTTAATATTCGTGCTTTTCACTTCATTTTATACGAGCTCACGGAGATCGATATAATTATTTCCAATTTTTTTAAATTTAAAGTGGCTAAAATTAAATAAAATTAAATATAAAATTAAAGCAGTTAAAAACATACGCATTTTTATTTCTATACGTCACATTGAATATTTTACTCGCAAGATATTGATGTAATTACACATGGATATTACATCAATACTTATGCCTCGTCATCGTTCTGAAGTTCACGATATACGCATAGTTCCGAGTCTTCGGTAAGAGCCGCACCGAATGACTTTATGTACAACGTGCAACAAGAAGACCGCGCGAACACGGCTAATTCCGCGTTAATTGCCCTACGGCGCTAAAGAGCATTTCAGAGGGGGGAAAAAGTCGCTTTCCGTGCAAAAGGGGATTAAGAGCGTGAATGGCATTCTTCTCGGTCGTGATTTCATGCGAGAAGAGATGAAAGTCGAAATTACCGCAGATGCACTTTGTCCGGTGAACGCTGAAAAATGCTGACTCCTCCCAGATCGGTCGAAAGGTATTGCTGCGCGAGCGAGAAACACCCAACTGCTTTAGCCAGTACAATTCGTATCGTTTCTATTAAATAAAGAATCGAGGTCTAATTGCCTTATTGTGAGCGTGCACGTAAGCACGCGGCAACCGTCACGAATAAATCATAACCAAAGACGGAGTCGGCGCTCGAAACAATCGAGCGACTGAATGAAACCTTGCGAAACAAACGAGCGTGCTTCGTGCCGCTGCCTAATATCCGTTCTTACTAATCTCTCGCTGTAATTCGAAATATCATTCGGACGGAGCGGCAGCGTTCCAAAGACTCGCTGTCGACCCGAGATATAGTCGAGAAGAAGAATAGATATCTCGTAAGAGACAACGCCAAGAGACGACGAGAGAGAGAAAAAGAAAGAGAGAGACGCAAATATACACCGCGTGACACAGAATCGACGGAACAAGTTTTAAACGCGCATGAAAATCAAGAACGGCGTCGATGTAGTAGAACTAGACAGTGTGCAGCTTTATTTAAACTAGAAGCCCGGTCACACTCATAACTCCTCGAGATAATCTCCGCGTGGGCAACAGATACACACTGCAAACTCCTCGCGTCTATACCGTATCTACCTTCGTCTATCTCTATTTATTATCCTTAGGCGCGACTATGTGTCTCCGCCGAGATAGCCGACACGTCTCTCGCGTATGGTGTAGCACGTGTATACACATGCAATATGCAACAGCACGCAGATAGGTATAGGTAGAGCCTGGGCATTTTTCGTATGCTCCATCCTCCCTTCTACGGCCGGTTGCACGCTCCAAGCGGCGAGTTCGTGTCCGGGCTGACTAACCCATTAGCGCCTTGGCTGCCGATCGACATGGCGAATCGATCGATAAAAGCCACGCCGAACACTTCCTGCCGATAGGAAGGCCCGTCGTTTCTCTCGCAGCCGATCGACCGAGGAAAGAAAAATTGCTTTAGCCGCAGTTATCGCTAAATGAATAGCAGGCGCGTCGGAATCTTGTACCACAAGTGGCGTAATATATTTGACGATATATGCCTTAATTCGAAGTCACATATTCTACTTTTATTTTTTTTTATGTTTTTTTAATTGTCGAGAGCGAATAAGATCGATTAAAAAAATAAAAATATCGATTATTTATTTTGATAAGTTGTGTCAGCTTCTAAGGAAAAATAATTTTATCTATTGTAAAATATTGTATATTTAAATAATGGCAAGCTTGCAGAGAACTGTAAATATAATTAGTTTTTCTTTACTAATTTGTACATAGCTATCAGCGTTATCAGTGTTTTCTACCTAGGAAGGAAAATAACTTCGTTCAACTTTAAATTATAGCAAGCTTCTACAGAATAGAACACGCAGATCGTACAGCAGTTATTCTTGCATTGGCTCTCTCACGAGGATGCCAATAGTTCGTCTGTGAAAATAGAAGTAGCAATGGTAGATGGAAGTGTAAACAAAGAAATAAATTAACAATTAAAAGAGTTCAAGATGATGGGCTATTACATACGGAAAGTGTGAGAATTGGCCGCGTATCTATAAAACATTGTACCAACAAAACACGCAGAATACAATAAACGACGTGATGACAACAATCGGCCAACATAAATCCAATAATAATTGTTGTCACCATTGCCAAAGAAGAGATTTGCTTTAAGTGACGCAAAGCCGATTTATCGATCGATTTATCATTCTGTGTGAGATCCAAATACATATTCAATAATAAGAGCAATAACTTCTTGTTTTTTTTTGTTTTTTTTTATTACAGTTCTTCATCGCCATGCGTGTTAAACAAAACAAATTTCATGAAAGACATCCTATAAAATATATCTTTGCTTTTCGCCAGAACGTTAACACATGTGTTTTATTTACGAGACTTACTAAGTATCGAGATTTATTGTCTACGCGTCATATTGTAGACTTTCAAATTGTTTCGCTACGAATCGCGAATAAATGATGAAATCATGTAGGCAAATTTTGTAGATTAAACAGACAATAATATAAAAAAATAATATAACATAAGAATATATAATAATATAATATTAAAAAATATACTATAATATGAGAAAAATTCAGAAGCTCGGACAAGTCTTTATGTAATTTTATTTTTAAATATCTTTCATTTATTTAAAATTAACGGAAAGAGAGAGAAAGAGAATAACGTTCCCTTAATGCTTTCGAGAAGGAAATTTCTTTTCGAAAAAACTGAATACTTCAGGCTACGAAAATTTATAATACTATCCATCCCTGTTCACGAGCGTACAGACAACGGAGCATAGGGAGCAACAACCGGCGGCTAAATTTTCGAGATGGTTCCTACCGATCCAGGCTTAATTTGTAGCACGTTCTTATGAAAAAGGGGTGATGAGGTTCATTCGATCGTTTCGTGGCGTTGCCAGATTAGTTAGCGCGACTTAAGACGGCTGTTGATGCTACCGCTTCTTGCCTCAACCTCCTCTTCTACATTTTTGCCGCTGAAACATCGTCCCTAATTAATCTTCTCGGCCTCTCTCGCACTGACGTTGCGCTAATATGGACTGACAGTGACAATGGTCAGAAGACAGAGTTTGGAATCCGTTAAATTCGACTGCGTGACGAGCGAGCGAGAGAAAAAGTTGGCCAGTGTTTAACACCGTCCAAAAAAGAGATTATGCTGATAAAATCTAGTCAGAACGACTCCTAATGCATATTTGTGAACAAACTTCGCGAAAACATACCTCACTCAAGTAATTTATCGAGAGGAATGCTCAACATCTGACTCCGCGAATAAATGAAAAATAAGATAATGCAATTCTTCGAGTAGAGTATAACGAATACTATTTTACATAAGTTTTAAATGAAAGACCGCATCTCTCAGATAAATTACAGATTCATGTAAATCTGTCTGCGTGAAGAAATCTTTCCTCGATAAAAGCGAAACGGCGAAAGTAATATTGATGATAGTGGTCGACGATAAGAGTCCAATTTGGAATCTGCCGAATTCGCCAGAGTGGCAGCCGACTGGGAGAAAAACTTGCTCGATGCTTAATACTGGAGCGACGAGTCAGAGCTGACGGGGAAGGGCCAAGTCCGCTAATGGGAATTTGCGAGACGGCCATAACGTTCTCCGGAAACGTACGGGATGCACTTAACGTCTTACTTGAATGTAGTACGGCTCAAAAACCGCGCTGCGGGAACTGGTCCGCAGGTGGCACTTGAGCTCGTAGTTCAGACCGAGACTGAAAAGGCGTACGCGGTTAATTGGGATAATCGCCACAGTAAATCCGCCAAACGAACTCCGCTTGGTAGTATCTCTATCGAGGCAGCTTTTAATTTCTCGTTGCGGAATGCCGTGTAGAAGAAAACACCCAACGCACGGTATATATGCGAAAAAGCGTCGGATGCATAATACCCAAGAGATCGCGTCTTGAATCCTGACGCGCGTAAACTCAATTTGTCGCTCAACGAGACGTGCCTTCCTCCGCGATGTGAGACACGAACAAGCAAAAATGCGCGATATCGATCGAAACGCGATCGTCCAGTGAATCGCATACGAAGAACTCTCTGAAATCAAGATCACGTCGCACAAAAGGATTCCTGCGGGACAAGTGTGGATTTTACACGTTTCAGTTCCCTTTTAAGCTTCGTTAAACTAGCTGAATTTTTGATATCTTTTTCGAAAATCGATCGACTGATTTTACGTCATCAGAAAGCAACAAGCCACTTATTTAAATTTTTTGCTTTATATGTTCTTAAATTTTCGATGACAAAAAATGTTTAAGGCTATTTGTATTCCACTTTTCAGTGACCAAAACTATTTTAGTAGAAACCAGTTCAAAAGCAAATGAATAATTAATTAGGCAAGATAATATATTAATTAACAATTAATGTCGATGCGGTTCTCGTTAAATTGTAAGAAGGCAGTTCGCTACAGTTCTCGGAAGTATTAAAATTACCATTGTGCAGACTTACCGAATTTTCATGAGATTTCCGCGGATTTTCAACATTCATATCTATTATGATATGTAAAGAATAGAAATGGATGAAATGACGAGGCTTGATTATAATTTAAATCGTAGAGTTTTAATGTGATTAAATTATTAAGTTAGTAGAGTTCCAGTGGAGTGCGTTAAACCATGAGGAAAAATTTAAGATTGTCGCGGAAATTACAGAGCATAATGAATGTATACAATTTAATGATATTATCGCGAATGTCGGAGATTTAAAAATAGATAGTTTATGCCATACGGCGGATTGACGACTTGAAAATCGCGAGAATAAAAGTTCGCTCTACATGGGTGGCAACATATAAGCAGAAAGGTGCGGACATGACAAACACGCGTAGATAATTAACGCGATCTAAGCATCGTGTTCGGCGGAGCGTGTCAAGTGACAAGGACTCGATAAGTAGCGTCCGTGACGTCGTCGTCTCATTGCCCTACCGTGAAACCTACCGTTATTAACAAACGAGCACGAGGTACCCACTCGTTTTCCATTAAAAAAAAAATAACGAACGATGCATCATCATGCTATATACCACACGAAAGGAGTAAATGATAAATGTCTATTACTTGTTCTCACATGTAATAAGCTTCAAATATAAAAAGGTCATATTCGAACTTCTTATCTCTATATATTTAATAATTTCCGTCTTTTATGATTTTCATATTTTAAATGTTAAAAAGATAAACTGAGAGGGATTAAGATCCAAGTTGTAATTATTAACCGCGAGTACGTAATTACAACTCGTAAGAGTGGCAAATTCGATACTTGTAATCATCTCATTTCGTCTCTCGACGACTGTAATTATCACTAATTGCGACACTGACGTGCAAATTCGACACAATACATCTATTAAAAATGATTTTGTCTCTTCTGTCTCGGTGGTTTGAGCAAAAACGCACGACGTTTCCGTTCGAAGATGAGAAACCGGACAAGCCGCGAAACTAGGTCGATCTTTTTTCGAGCACAAAGGCGCAAAGTCGACAGACGGAGAGCCGGAGGAGAAAGGGTGTCGACGAGCGGTTAATTGGTGTTCTATGAATTTGGCGGCGATTACCGCGAAACAACGCGGAGCAGACGGTTCGCTTCTTGCAGATCGCATCGGTGACTGGCGGAGAATTGGCTGGCCGAACGACTCCCATCGTGGAATTTTAATTATAAATTAGTTGATTAACTCAATAGTGTTTTTGCTGCCGGCGACAGTGTCCTCGAAACTGGTCGCGTCAGTGTATGCTTCATGTACGTGCGTCACGCACACTTCGAAAAGTCAGCTTGGCAGGGGTTCTCCAAAAGATGTTTGGAAAAATGTCAATTTAAAATTTTTATGATGGTGCCGATTATTTAATCACATTCACAATCATGATTCTGTTACCGATTGTTAATGCTTTATTAATATATTATTAATAAAGAACGCGAGATGTGTAACAGTACGCTAACGTAAGACGATAAGACGAAATAATAAAATTCGAAATCGAGATGTATAACGTGCACAGCACAGATCGAGGCAGTTTTGTTTCGGCGAGGATGTCCGGCGTCAGGTTCTCGAAAAGAAAACAGGTCTTTGACATCACAAACGTCGCGCTCATTTCGCGCGCGACAGGTGCGATACACGCTCGAGACCTGCGTGCACGTAATTTCCCCGTGCATGCGGATACGCGAATGCACAGTTGTGTTCACTCGCTATTACACTCCTCCTTTATTTATTTTTTGCGACCACATATGCAAAAAACCATATTTTGCTTATGTAACCACCATGCATAGGTAATCGAGAGTTTGTCAAACAAGTTGCGCGGAACTTCGAATCGAGCACAGGTAAAAGTTGTGCATATGCTGCTTAAATTTCTGTAATCAGCAATGTCCCAAGTATTCTACAAAAAGATATCAAATTTAAATTGATATACGTGGTAATATTTCTATCTTTTGTTCTCATTACAAAAATACTTTCCGCTACAACGAGATACAACAATCTAATTAAAACAATGTTTAATATTCCGCGTGAAAAAACTATCTCATCGTGATAAAAGTCAAATTTTCCGCAATGTAAGAAATTCAAGTTGAGAACCTACGACAATCCGAAGATACCTACGTTCGGAGCTCCGCTAGTATGAGAAGCACAATGGCCGCGAAGATATAGCCTCACCGATGTCCTCGTCGCTTCATCGGCACGCATAGCATGCGGGAATACTTTTGTTTTATATTAAATAAAATATTCGACGTCCCATGGGACGAGTCGAGACTAACTAACAATTGTGAATCCTCGTCTCCAAATATCCATTATAACTTTTCAGCGAAATCTGTTTAATAACCGGTTGTATATACTGCTTGTACGAATCTCGGCAAGTATGCAATTTTTCCATTCGAGAAGAAGCGGAAGAGAGAAGGGAGAAAAAACGGAAGAAACGGGAAAACACAAATTGCAATTGTTAACACGTGCTACTCTCACATCGATGAAAGTGACGTCGCGCAGTCGTCATTTCAAATTATCCCGAATTATTTGAAAATTATCACTGATGGCAGTAATCGAAGTTATTGTCGTCTTAAAATAGATACATTATCGCGTGAATTATCACACACAATAATATGTCTATATTAAGACGGCGATAAGTGAGCTATTGAAGAGAAAATATGGTCAGCATATCGCACACCAAAGCGACAAATTTTTTACATGAATCATCATTGTATGTTATTTTAAAATAATTTTTAACAGAAGGATTTATTATAATCGTCGCACGTATTGGAAGAGCACGCGGTAGAATCCAAACAAGAGCGGAGAACATCTGAGTACTGGCTGGCCAAAGATGCGTGGAATCGCAAATTAAGGACGGGAGAAGGGCACGAGGCACTCGCGGGTCAGAAGATGTCCCGCTCTCGGTTCGCTCCGGTCCGCATACCGGACGAACCGAGCAACGCCACAGCCGCAGCCATAGCCGCCTCCGTGCAAAAAAGTATAAAACTTGTGACCCGACTCAGGGCCCCCGGTCCTGCCGTTCGCCTCGGAACCGCCATACTTTTTGCCGACACTCCGAGAGTACGAGAGAACGAACTGTGTCCGGCGCGAACGTCAGCAGAATGTAAAATATGCAACATGCTCTCGTCCGAGTCTCTCGTGGTTTCTCGTCCGGTGATTCCAATAATGCATGTACAAAATACAACCATGGCATATTACAATTTAGATAAACAGTTTTCGTCGTCTCGACATTTGATTTTGATTAAATAAATAAATAATTTAAGAGAAAGAAATAGTGTGTCCTTAAACAGCGAATTTTACCAGGAAACTGTATTTTCTCATCGGAAATGTACGTATTTGTATCAGTCACAAGAATCGAAAAAGAATCGAAGACGGGTACATCAATAATTCTCGGTAATCAAGGAAGATCCTACTGCATAGAGCAAGGCGTTTCTTCTCGTTCGCAACAGCGAGCATCCTTTCCGCGAAAGCCCGCATGACCAAGGATTTCTCATCACGCGTCGTGTCATTCTTAAAATATATCGCGAAAAAGAAAAATTATTATTTCCGGTGCGAGCGGGAGAGCATCCAGAAACAGAAAGCCTCGTGCGAAAAGAACACACACTCTCTCTCTCTCTCTCTCTCTTTCTCTGAGATAAGTAAGAAATTATCAATTATACGTGAGCAGACTCGACAGATCAGGATCTAGCCGCATGCTCCGAATTTTCGCGCAATTAATACGGATCCCGCAGCCGTTACAGGATCTCCAGCGAATGCGTCGAACAGCCCGCGGTTGCATCGCGTGTCATGGTTTTGCTTGCATTCCCCACGCGCCTCGTTGCGTTAATCGTACTTAGCGTGTGGAATTCGCTCTATACGCAGGAAGCGCCAAGGATACGTATGGCGAGTAGACCGGAGGAGGAGCCTGAGGAGCGAGGAAAACCAGCCAGCCGAGAGGGAAGTCTGGGGGAGCAACGACTAGTTTCTTCTCCGTGTTATTATCTGCCGTGTCCGGTAAGTGCCGCGTGCAAGATAGCCGGGATGTGGAAGACATCATGTCGATCCCGGCCATTCCGTTCTCCGCCACTGTGTTCACTTAGCTATGCGGACGGGGATATTTATACTAACTCCACTATTTCTATACTAATGATTCTAAGAGAATTTCCTCCATTCCATTTCCTCGTGCTCATAATAATGCCTGTTTAGTTTGTCGTATTATCAATATGCCGATGTTAGGTCTAGGGCTGTGGCGATTCGACTCTTAACATATTGACGAAAAAGTTATTCGTATAACAGAGAATTCTTGTAAGCCATCTATAATAATGTGTTAAAATATTCGCGCTGATTGCAGAGATATTGCAATTATTATATTGTAAAGAGCGATGATGTCATCGGCAATCAAATCAGTAAGTGTACACTAAAATTATGAATTACATTTGCAAAAGAAAGTTTTATATGAAATATAATAATCAAATTCAAACTCTCCTTTGTCGGTAAATATTAATAAACAAATTTCAATTATTTACCGATCCGTCTGACAAATTATCTGCGTACCACCGACTAGATTTGTCGCTCATTGGAATACAGAAAAATCACCAACTTTAAAATCGATATCGATTTTAATTTTTTGACTATAAATTAGATGAAAAATTTATTGCGAAAAATATTACTTCAGCCAATAAATATAATTATGCTATAACTTTAGAAACTTGATATATTTTTGAAAAAATTCTAGAATTCAACCTGCATATAGAGCACAAAAACCATCAAGGAGATCAGGAAAAGGAAATTATAGACTCGCGTGTCACCGTAACTCAAACCGAATTCAATAATCTCGCAGGGGAACGAAATCGATCGCTTAAAGTGACATATGTATGTATCCCTGAATCACGTTCGAGACAAAATAATGGTTCCATGGCGCAGAAGAATCGGCAATGGGAGGCGAGGTGCGATCTTGCTCCCTCGCTATATGATTTCTCTCTTATCTTCGTCCAGCACGTACAGCTACGCCCACACTGTAGCTATTCACTTGATGATGGCCCATACCATTACATGACTTTTGATCGCCAACCGTTACCCTATGTATCTGCAGTAAGTATATCTGCATACCTAGTTTGTCAAAGTTGCATCGACGATCTTCGAGGCTCGCTGTACCAGCGCGTCATTTTTGTCATCGTCCTCTTCATCGTTGTTTCGCCATGGCGTCTGAAAGTACCATCACGACGACGAGCGCGCAATGACGACGCATGTAACGAGATACCACGGCGATTTCACACACGCATGCAAATCCCCTCCAGTATCGAGTTATGTCGGTTCTTTTACCGACCAGACAGAAAGGACCTCGCAGCGGCAACGAAAGAGCAAGAGAAAAAGAGAATGAGAGAGAGAAAGAGAGAGGGATTGAGACAAAGGAAAAAAGAAAGAAAAACACGTCTTGGTCTTCATGCTGGACTAGATATTTATCTGATTGAACCGTGAGAAAGAGAAAACTTTTCTATTTGCTATCCTCTATTTTCAATCACAAAAGATTTCCAGAATCTCGACTTATTTAGACTCGAAACGACCAAGTGGAATCTTTGCAATCGTATACTCCTTGACGAGTACAGGTAACGAGATTTTATGGACATTTTATAGGATCATATGTTCCTTCACGACTCAGGCGCCGGTGAGATCAAATCGATGATAATGCAACACGGAGAAGTAGATGCATAAGAATAAGAAAGAAGGGTTCGTCCTGCTGCGGCGTCCGCGATCCTTTCTCTCCATCTTCGTGACGCGGTGGACGAAGGAGGACAGGTTATCATTAAGTGAAATGCCGTGTCCACTATCTCTCGGCTCTCACGCGGCCCCGGCTGTTTCTTCGCGGTGCCAGGACTTGTTTTCTGCGAGTTCCCGGATAGCGGAGCAGCATGTCGGAACGGGATAATCCCTTCGCCGCTGCATCACGAGAAATTCTCTGCAAGGGTTATTAATAAGGCTACCACTATCTAACGCAATTAGAGACGCGGAGTCCTCGGGTCTTATATACTACCGCTAGGACGTTACGTGAGAGAATATCCTCTCAGCACTTTCCAGCGCATCTTCATTCACCATGGTACTTCCTTACACCATGTTTAATTTATTATGTGACATTTTTTCCCAAAACTATCATTGCACTTGCAAGTAAATGTCATGCAAATTATTTGCTTCTTTCGTTCATTCATATTTGTTCTCATTTGACGTATCTGTTTTTAGCCAGCTTAAAGTTCGTCGCCGAAATTAATTAGCTGGTCACGCAAAGCAGCATAATTCAGAAAGTTTATACTGCACGTATCCATTCTGTGGTACGAGTGCCCCAAAAAGATTAGAAATTTTTATGCCAGTGGTAAATAATTCTAATCTAATAATTCGGTATAAAACGCAGCCTTGTGCGTCGGCGATCAAGATACCTCCTTGCTACGGATCACCATTGCGCACGTCATGCGATGTAGATACGATCTCACGACTACGAAGAGCCGTACCGTTCACGTACGACCTTGCCGCATCGCAGCTGAAGAATACAAGGCAACACGCTTGGAGATCGCCCGGTTTTACGAGTGAATGCAGGCGGCAATTAACGTATGATCCTTGAGAGTGCGATCAGAGTGAGAGTGAAAGAGGGAGAATGAGAGAGGGCTTTAAGTAATCGGGAAAAATTCCGCGGCGTAATTATAATGAAGAGAGGAATAGTTGATCGACTGATTACATCTCGGCGATTTAACAAACTTCACGCGAGAAGGCGAATGCGTCCTCCCACACACCACTTTCCTCCGTTCATTTATATCAGCTAATGCCGGAGAACAGACTAGGCGCCGATACTAATTAATTATGAGCGAGACAAGCGGCGTGACCGACCGGCAGATTCGTCCTGATCAAGGAGATTTCGTGGAAAGATTTATTAATGCTTCCACGATAAATTAGCCGTTAAAGCCGTCGCGCTTGGTGGCGCGTAAAAAGATCAGAGGAACATATAAGATTCGTGTAATGTTAATTTAAATTCGCTCTTTTATTCTACCTTATTATACGGTATTATTTATATATTGCACGCGAATTAGCTTGTCCTTCCATAGATTTATGCGATTTTGAATCGAATTTTCGATCTTTAATTCACAGTGATGCAATTCCGAATTTGGTAACACTCTCAAAAACCATGATTCTCCTTCTCACTGTTTGCCAATACAAATAAAGTGTAATTACATTAATGTAACATGAATATCAAATTTATGAATTAATTTCTAATGTAATAAGAAAGCTTGAACTGCGTTGATAACATCTGAAATATCTGGAAAGTGGTTTCATGGATCGTGTAAGAAACATTTAATGACATAATGAGTACGCATGATACCGGTCTCATCACCGGTCCATTCGTCGTAATGAAGAAGTATTAATGAAAAAACCGAAGAATCTCTGTGTATTAAAAGCGGGTCTATAAATCGAACTATTCCAACGAGAACGAGAGGCAAACGTGAACCATTACAATATCTTCTCGAGTATACATTGTCGCGCATAATTGAAAGTCACGGCTATCATCGACTAATTTAGCGGGGGAAATCGATATCAAACAATTATGTATTCTCCTAAATCACTTATCCCGTACTAATAAGCGACAAACTGCGCCAATTAAGATACACTAAAGTGTCCCGGTGTTTCTCGTACGAATCGAGGCTGCTGATGCGATCGTCTTGATGAGGAATACCAGTGGCTCTGAATGCGAAATAGAAAATGAAGAAGAAGAGGGAGAGATATTTCTAGCGCATTATTATAGCCACGAGTGGAGTGCTAGTTACTGGAGATGTCTCCTCGTAAACACTCGGACATTTACATAACGAGTGACATCTGCCAGCCCAATCATACACGCTACCGAGAGTTTAATACCGCTAACATACCACTCCGCGTGCCACACTGTCTCCGGGACTGGTCTTCGAGGACTCGCCCGTACACGCCGACAACGCGTGGCACACGGCCTGCGGCGCGCATTACACGTTTGTTCGCACGTCGAGTCGTGACGGATATCTACAAAACTGAAGAAAACATATTCCTCCATGTTGAGAAAGAGCATAACATTTGCATATGGCAATGCCAATTCTAGGTAGGAACGCGGCATGCTGCGTTGCGATAAGGTTACTTTTACGGAGAACAAATTATACTTTCGAAACGCGGCTTTCGCTTACGCGCGCGTCGTCATTTTTTTCAGATTGAAAGTCTTCCTGTTGTAACTTGAATATCTTATCTTACAATACAATTGGCAAGAGAAAATTAAAGAGAAAAGAATTCGTGATTGATGAAAATAAATATACGAACGCAACAATTACCGTTGAGTGTGAGCATTGAGTATTTATAAAAAATATGTATTATTTTTATTATACATATTTATAAAAATATATAGTGATATATATAGTTATATTATAAAATATTATAATATATAGTTATGTAACTTTTTTATTTTAAAAAATATAACCGTATAATTTATAATTCGTCAACGAATTAATCAGAGGGTAGTAAGGAGGAAATCATCGTATTTCTTCGCAATGTTTTTTTCTCCGATCTCCAAAGATCGACACTTCTAAGCTAACTAAATCGATTGATCGGTTTCGCAACACGAAAAACGCATCTCTCTCGTAATTCTACAGACGATAAGTTTTTGCAAACGCCCTGTTAGGATGATCGCTGTCTTTTATTCCGATCCTCTGTCCCGATCCGTTGTCATATTTCTTGCCATGTGTGCAATGAAGAACTTTAATAAACCCTTAACAAACTAACTAACTATTAACGATCCTATCATTTTTTTTTTTTTGGTCTCGTCTATTTGAATGTTTCTAGGTATGCCACCACGGCGGTATGTCGTCCAATAATTATCGCTGTCTGCGAAAAGTTGCGACGACAAGTAAATCTAAGATTTCTTCTATCGGCGCATGAATGAAAATTTAAAGCGAAAGAGAAACCACCAGTTGAACAACCAGATATGGAATGATGAATATGACTTTCGATATAATTATCGTGAAGTATAAAAAAATCTGCCGTCTCGTCATGAAATCTTTTCCGCTTGGATTGAGAGCTCATTGAAGTGAGAACAATCGGGAAGATTCAAACGGGTGTGGCAACATATAATTACAGTAATTAGCAGACAAGTAATTAATTAGGCTCGCACGCCGTTTGTTATTTCGCGGCGCAGAGTTACTGAACGTGTGTACGTATGTGTACATATGTACTGACGTGTATTTGTGTATACATGTCGTTCACGTGTACGAGTGCCTAAGATACCTGTGGGATGCTCGTATAACTACTGTACCCCCGTGTCCCTATACATCCTCATGCTCAAGGGGTTACGTCTTGATCCCAATTAACGAGCGATTTTTTCACCAAGCGCGGACGTCGAGAGACTTTGAACGAATGAGTATAAGGAGCGATCTTGCAAATTGCAGCAGAAAGGCAAAATCGATCGAATCTGTCGAATCACAAAATAACGGTGAGCCGTACACTTTGTGTTGGACAGGTACCATTGAATCAATATTTATATTTCCCCAGCATTCATCTTCTTTACGACTACGATTTCATTCACATAAACGTATCTCAGATGTATGTCTATTCTGTTTTTTACTTTTTAATTCAATGTCTTTAATTCAAAGTAATTAAAAAAGCTCTAAGAATTAGCAGCGATGGAAACTGAAAATCTCAGTTGTAATTCATTTCTTTCCAAGTTTTAGATGTTAATTTTTAGTATAATCTCGTGTGGGATAAAAAAATTTGAAATCCAAATTTTAAAAAAAGTTAACTGCACAGAAATGTCATAAGTACGTCTTTAAAAAGATTTTTCCTCATAATCACTTGTCAAATGCTTACAATCCTGAAGTTACTGTATCGTTGGTTATCGACAGATCCTGTTATCCTGCAGAAATTAGTACACGATAATTAATTACTTTCCTAAATTAATTTAAATCGATACAGCTGACGGAAATATATATCACCGAATTACTCGACGCATTGATTCTTAGTACAGCACAGACGATTGGCCGTGTCCTGCATTTGCCAAACATTCGGGACTCTCCCCTGCAATCGTCGACGACCACGCACGGTTTGCTCGCTTCACCGGGCAATAAACATAATGGCGCACGTCCTTAATTAAGTGGATTTTCAATCAAGATTCAATCAGTCTCGTTGTAAATGTAAATGTTGGCCCAACCCACTCTCGCTTCTCCTCCGTTCACGATCCGTCCCCGGATTGTCGTTATGTCCAGATCCAGAGCTTCGTAGATTCACATGTTAAAAGTGTGAAGGATAAATTTTCCTGTACACGAACGCGATAACTTGTAGCAATAAAGTGATGCTAGGTGCTTCGGTAACGGATACGTTACATAGTCATAATTTTAATAGGTTGTACGTTGTTAAAGAATTTATCTCAAAGAGAATTATTATGAGATTTTAACGATAAGTTTCTTTCGAAATATGAAAATGCGCACTAACCAAAGAATTTACTTGTCACAATATGTTATATAATATATTTTGCTTTAAAATGGTAAAGATAAATTACAAAATATCGAAATGATAAAAAAAATGCTTCTTTATAGCAGGAGATGTTTCGGTAACCAATAACGATTAATTTCGGTGCACGCACTTAAAGAAGGAGTCGGACTATTCTCGATGAACAGCTCTCGATGGCTTATCAATTACGTTTCGAGCTCAAGCACCGCGCTATCATAATGCCACGATTCGCAACGTCGTAAAAAGATTCGATCATCGTGACGCGCTTGGTGCCACGATTGCATTTGCGGACGAGCGGTGGATATGCAAATGTGTCGTGGCGGAACGGCGAGTGGAGGACCCGGCTGGGGGTCCGTAAAGTCGAGACAAAGTCACAGCGGGATCCACTCTGCCGAGTATGCCCCTTCCGCCTGCAATCCCTCTACCCCATCCCGCTCACTCGCTCCCTCGTGCCTCGCTCAAATGAAATTTTCCGCAACATTGCATTCGAATGCGATTAAAGCTCGTATAGCGAGCTGATGCCCCGCGGAAGTGGATGGAGAGCCAAGCCGAGCTGAGACCCGAGACTCTCCTTCACCGTTTTCTTCCTTCTCTCCGCGGCGTTCGGTCGCGGAGACTTCCAAGTCAGCCCCACCTTCGTCGATTTCGAGAAATCGAATTGTAACTTGTAGCCACTGTGGCACCCTCCGTGACAGAAGCACGCGTGATTCATCGCCTACTAACGCGAAGCGCGCCGGCTAATTTCCTTCGGATATCGATTCCATTCTATACGAGTGCGAGAGTTCGAAAACTCTCTCTTCCTTAAAATTTATGATATATTAAAAATGTCTCTCTCGTGATTCCAACTTGTGGTACAACATAAAAATTTAGATTACTATTTATACAGCAAAGCAACTACATTTTACATACTTTTTACAAAACATTTCTTAAGACATAAAAAAATGTGATTCATGTCATTATATCGTCCAAAGTTTTATGTAAGTACAATACATGGAAGTTATATAAAAGTAATTAAGATTGATTATTATAATCAACCTTAAATGCTTGTCGTGTCGCGACTGTTGTAAAAAACATGAACACGGTGCGACTATTACTCCGATCATTAGATGCGCTCTCATGCGGAAGGAGCGTAGGACGACGACAAGAACTCGTCTTCTCGTGCATTTAAACGTCGCTCGATGCAGCAGCGGGAGGTACGTCGATGTTTATCGCGCGAGAACGCCTCCAACTGGGACTAAGTGAGCGGTACAGCCGCGTTTTATACGTCTTTACGTGACGAAGGGGCTACTGATGTCGCGCTTCGTCGTGCGGCAGCCACCGCCAATTCCAATCCGAGACGTTCATTGGTTCCTACCGCGAGTGGCATCCCTCGGAGAGCTGTGTAAGGGCGGTGGTGTAGGATGCAGCTTTGACAGTGACAGACAGATACTTAATGCGTGAAGTCACTTCGCCGCTCGCGCATAAATCGAGGTTATAATCCTAAGTCGTGTTACAGAGATGCTAAATATATAACTGTTTTTTTGTAGAGTAGCAAATACATAAAACAAAAAATGTGCTAACAATATTAAATATAGACTGTCACTCACAGAGATTCCTTATTTTTAATTTCCCATTTAATTTGTTTGATTATACGCTCTAAAAATTCAATCTTAAGTTGAAAAAGTAATTATATACATGTAAAAAAAATAGCAAGAGAGTATGAGAATCCTTTGGATACGTGTGTATGGGAGAGAAAAGAAGAGAGGAAGATAGTCGGAGCGGCTTCTCGACCAGAATCCAAAACGACCAGCGCGTCTCCGCTCGCCATCCTGAAAAGTTTCCAAGGCGGATGGCCCAGGCATCTGGAAATAAGGGACGACGTGGATATAGGATCGCGTAGGGATAGAGTGGCTCGCGGCGTTCACCAAGAGCAATATACGCGTCATATATCACCTGACTGTAGCTAATGCCCGGGAAGGTGTGCGTGAGGCTATCTGCGCGCCATAAAACACTCTCGCGCTCTGCTCCAGGAGGGGTTGCTAGTGGTTCGGTGGCGAGTGTCACCACAGGTGCGGACATTCTCATCATAAATACCAGCCCAGCTACAGCCGTAAACCGTCTGGAGAACCTAATTGGGGCGTGGCTGTGGTTACACCTTCGAGACTTTGCCTCTCATGCTACGCTGTCTTTTGCGTCTTCCTTCCTTCCTTCCTGTTTTTTTTTTTTACTCTTAACTTTGATTCTTATAAGAGTATGGCACATTGCTATTCTATATCCGAAATGTTGCTCTTCGCATTATACTTTGCTCTTGCTCAAGTTGATTTGCTCTCTTTTTCTTAACCACAGTTAATTTTGGGAGTGATAACACGTGATAAATTATGGAAAAAATTGAAATCGTTAGGAGTCAATTATTATTTAGGAATGTCTAACGTAACAGTCTAATCAAAAAAAGTTTTAGAATAGAAATAAATAAGAAATAAAATTCATAAAAAGAAAGATTGGAACATGTGCTTTTCCAAAATTGATCACAATCAGATGAAATTATTCTTATAGTAAGATATTAAAATTATTTACAAACTTTGCCCTTTACAGTACTATTATTCCAACTAAATAATTTAAAAAAAGTAGAATAACAAGTGTTCAAGAAAGTGTGATAACAGAATAGAATTTTCATTGAAGATGACCATGAATATTCGCATCTCATGCGTGAGAATATGCGTGATGTGGATTGAACAAGGACAATAGAATGCTTCAGTATTGTAGATAGAGACGGATAATAATTAATAGACACTCCCAAGAAACTAAAATTTGTCCTTGGAAAAAACTCATAAATCGTAAAAAAATGGAACAGAACGTTGTTAAATAAACATTAGTCTACGTGCAAACAAATTCTTCTATTAATTAAAGAAATGTGCAAAATAAAACATCCCTACGTAAAAATTGAATCACGAAATTGGCGTAAGAAATGAATATACCATTCGATGATGTCGAAATGAAGCTAATCCAGGGACCACGTCCGTGACGGTACACAATATTGCGAGGCGATTGTTGTCTGTGATGATTCCGAGGTGTTTCTACCCTCATAATGGTCAACGTGCGTGTTTTCACGCGAGGGTGGATGCGAGGAAACGTTAAAAGGTAGGTCGGTTCCGGCACACCTCTCCGTTTAACCACGTCGTATCATTTCGCATACATATACACGTTCTTTCTTTCTGTCTTCATTTTGTACGAATTTATAGCGTTGAATGTCCAGCGAACTTCGGTCTTAACTGTCCGCTGGCATGAACCTGCAAGCGATAACGAGCACTAGCAGCAGCAATGGCACGATGATTCTCCTCTTTCCGCCCCCTACTTCCCTCTTCTTCTCTCGCACTGCCTGGACACAGCCTGTCCAGGTGAACGTAACGGTAAGAGGACGATATGTGCGACACTGGCGTAAGCGATGAAGGATCCTCGAACGCTTCAATTTCGGACAAATCTTCATGCAACTGTCAGTAGCGGATATGTTATGTAGCTACATGCAAACTGATATTTGAAATCTCCATTATACTCAAAATGCTACAAACAATTAGAAGTCACGCGAAGCGATTTTGTGCTTCGATTATTATAATTTTCAGTTATTTTTAGGATAATTACGATGAAAGTTTGAAAGATAAACTATTGCATCTTCGCGTTTTGAAGTTTACACAAATGTCAAAAACTCAAATGACCACTTAATGATAATACTCAACGTTGCAATTGCACGACCGAATTCATGCGGTTGCATTTTTGCACGATCTCGTGCTGCGTAAAGCGACGCAATTGCATTACCACGAATGCGCCGCTGGTAACCGGTTCTTATCGCCGGGACGGCGAAAATTATTCTCACCTCAATATGTCTCACGTGTACGTACGTCGTGGTCCGCCAAGGGTCCTTAATTATTATCGCATCGCATCAAGAGGAGACGCACATATAATACATGCGATATAATACATGCGATAAACGAAACTCACGAGAGATAGTTTTAATTATCAATCGTCGATTCGCGTCATCGTCGAACGAATTGAGCAAAAATGTAAAGTCATGCGAGTTGTAAAAGTCTCCTTGAAGACGCCTCTTACGATGGTCGCCCACATGAAAATCCGAGAACTGTTTACGAATGTACGAAATCACCAATTCTTTCCAATTCTTTTCTAAGCGAAAGCGAAGGCACGAGACACGATATGAAGAGCACTTGGCATCGGAGCTCGACAGAAGCTGTTGGATTAGGATACTACTGGAGAAGGTTTGTTGCTTGCACGAGTGTCGCCCCGTCTGCCGCTCGAGCGTGTTTGAACATATTTGTTCGGTCCTCGAGAAGACGGGACCTACTCACATTATTGGCTCGAAACTTTTCACTACCGGACGAGTATCTGCCGTCATTTCTGCCGCACCTGTCTCCTTCGGATTCAAGCGTGTATCCTCAACGATATTCTGTTTTTCGAGGTCGGTGGAAACGTCACGATCGACACATCGTGACGATCGCATCACGGTCTCTGCCGACTTTTGCCGTCGGCATTAAACGGGAATTATTACGAGTATTCGCTTGGACATGGACGGTCGTGAAGTGACAGGCGTAAACCGAGCTTGAAACCATCGATCGATGTTTACTAACCAAACTCGTATTTACCTACGCCTCTTTGTGTTTAACAATCACCGCGATACGTCGATAAAATTTCTACATCCCACTTTCTGTCTTGCTAAATTTGTATATACATACTATAGTTTCTCTGGAGAACTTGAAGAAAAGTTACTCGTCGTTCCTTCTTATCATCCTTTATGTTTCAATTCGTTTCAAAACACTAAATCATAAAAATGTGTCTAAGTTGTGTTTGAAAGAACAATCGATCAATTTAATGGGATAACTCGAGAAACGAATGAAAGCTTAGAAGTGTTACAAATAATGGTGCTTCTCGAAAGCATATAATCGACCCCATTATCCTATTATAAAGATCCCGAACAAATGTTACGCCTGAGAATGGCCTAATGTTATCTATCAATGACAGGTACAAAACGATCGTTCTCATTATGTTACTCTGACGTTCGCAGCACGATCTGTAAAGAGGCGTTTTCGTTTACCTTTTTAATGGCGTATGGCTAGACACTAGCAAGCAGACGAATTCACGTCCAGCCATCAACATTATCCACATATTACACACGCCGGCCAGCTCCCACACGCGTGCGCTTCATGGCGGTACTATCATCCCATGTGTACGCACGTCCAACGCTGTATACACACAAAAGGCGCGGAAGATGACGATGATGACGACGACGACGACGAAGAGCGCAGCTAACAGGCAAACACGAAGCCAGTTACTCGCTCAAATATTTGTACCTGGCCATATCCCAAGGCGTTATCTTCAACACGCACTGGCTCCTACGGCGACGTAGGAAGCAGAGCGGGGAGCGCGTAAGAGAGAAAGAAAGAGGGATGCACACAGACTGCAGGTTGATTCACCTTGGCTGGGCGAGCGGATCCTGTTAATGAAAGACTCTCTTTCACGCCCAAGCACCAAGCGGAGACAATAAAGATACCTCGTTGATCCTACGTTCTTTCCCCGTTCGCTGCTTCCTTTTTCTCACTCTTACGGGGAGGATGTAGGCGCAACAGTTTCCTGTTCTCGCGCAACCGCAAGATTATGGTACCATAATCTAATCTATGTTTACACCAGGAGTAAGCCCTCCTGAACACCAAAAAAGAAGATTTTCGGGAAGTCGAGCGCGACCGCTATCGATATAACATGAGAGTTTCCGTGAGAATGACTTCGTCGCTGTGAATGAATCCAGATAACATCGCGACTTGTCGCGCTCAAGCTAGAAGGGAACTGCATGTATATTTTAATTCAGACGCACCTTCAATTTAACGCACGAAATTGGCTCGGGGGAGAGCGATTTTCACGAATCGACGTCACAAATAATATCGTTCATCTTTCCCAGCACTTCTCCAAATGGCGAGGCGAGGTAAACGAATTCTCTAATCGGCGCCTCGATCACTCGGATTCGAGGGGAAGTCATGGACGGCGAGGAAGGATAAATCGCAGTTATTAGCGCGAGATTACGTGGGTTTGCGTTCAGATTGCCTTGCGGTGCGGGGGCCCAAATCCAAAATCTATATATCCAGCAATTCACCATCGACATCGGTCATGGTAGTGGTCGAGACACGTATGAAAGAGCGAGAGAATGAGAAGAGTGAAAAGGGGAGAGAGAGAGAGAGAGTCCAACGCATGATAGAAGACGCGAGAGGGATGTAAGAAGATTCCATCACGTGCACATTGTTAGGGGAATCAGATTAGTCGACAAGCTTGATGTATGTGCATTGCTAGTAATGTATCGTTCTTAGTACCCTATCTTTTTTTATCTTGCCACGGCTATCGAGCGAATAACAGAAGCTAATACTGTAATACTACTGTTCTTTAAGACCGATTTAGCACTAAAATAATTCTTGAAAAACGTGGTATTATTTTTTTTATCTGCGTCCAAAGCATATAAAACTTCGACTATTCATGAAAACATCAGAATTGTAAGACTTTGGGATTCAATATCACATGAAGTAAACGCATTATAATGACGGATTATTGATAATGACAGATATCTAACATTATCATAAGCCAATCTTATGTAGACACGACAACACGGAATATTTATTTTGTTGAGAAAAAACTATATAATACTCTATAAATTGACAACTAATTACATCAAACGTGCATCCAATTAAATTAGCACGAACGACTCGCGATTGGCATTAGTCCGTTACGAAGGGAAACTCAAGATACATGTATCTCTAGTTTGATTCTCTGCTCAGACGCATAAATTCACGATGATTTATCGTCTTGTATGTACAGTGTTCGAAGAAAGAGAAAGGCATTGGCAGTTCAGGTATCGCGAACACTATGCAACAAAGTTCTACCTTTAGATGCGTGATCGGTCTAATTAAACTTTACGAAGCTGAATGAGACGTCAACTCGTTCCGTTCTCGAAGACTCGCCATACCAGCCTCTCGTAACGAGACGAGAGCAATCTCACTTAGTTATGTCTACACCTTGTTTCTCTACTATGTCTTAATAAACTAACGGAATTAACGAAATGACCATTGTGTATGACGTTGTACAGCGGTCAGATCAATTATTAACACTTTGGTTTGGATTATCCAATCGATATGAGTTCTTTAATATCATAGGAAATTAATAATCGATCAATCGAGCATAATTCATAAATATTTCAATATATCAAATTGCAGATTAAAGCAAATAAATTGATTAATTTATTTGCTCTACACACACACACAACGATCAAAAAGCATAAGAAAGGATGCATTGATATTTCACAAATATTACGGATAAGAAACAAAAGGAGAGAAGCGATCCAATGTCGAAAAGACAAAGTATGCGCATAGTGTTGCGTCGGCGTTGCGTGAACGTCCTACGCATTTCAGGAAGCGTGCAAAGATCCGCTCGGAAGGAAGAAAAAAACGTGGGAACAGATGAACGATTTGCTCGCTGGTAACGAACACGCTGACTGCCGGATTCGCGTAAGTCGCTGCTTCTTCTTATATGATATCTGCCTTCGTCGGGAAGCATCTCGTGTGGGTAGAATCAATTACGCGGCGAAATGCATCTCGACTGAGACACCTGGCCGACTGCGGCGTCGGTAATATTTAAATACGCACACCCACGGCTCGTGCCGGATGGTGCTCGATAAATCTCCGAGGAATCGTCATGGGATAATGGCGACAAAGGCGCTGACGTTGTCAGAAGCCAGGATTAAGTGGCCTTATACTCGTGAGACGTACATACGTCTGATTTGACTAACAAAAACTAACGCGTGTGATGCACTACACGAACGAAATGTGATACACCAAATTAATCGACGCACATACACTCGAACTTACGATTATGACACTTTAACATGTCTAATATATTGTACATAGAATGTCTCGTTAATCGCACATGTTTTTTTGGAAGATACTACTCTGTGTATTTAAGACTATAGTAAATTTCCTTGGCAAATGCTTGGACTTTATGTGGGTACGTATAACATGAGATACTCAAATACTTATGCAACGCTATAATTATCCAAACTGACAGAGACGGGTCTAGCAGACGCAATGTAATTACAACGATACCGAGTGACTAATGTTCTTTTTATCTGGCTAGCGACCTGCCACCCTCGAAATCACAACCGAGCGAAGTCATTACGCGCCGTTAATGTATCGTCTCTTGTGTTCGGCAGCACCCTCACAAATCCATCCCCTCGATAACGCGCCGTGATTTCGTATGCATCCAAGTCGCGTACTAGTTATCGGCTAATGAAATCGATGGATACGGAGAAGTTAAACACGGCAAACCCCTTATGAAGAGGGTGTTGCCTGCCGTCAAGAAATTTCGAAGGGAAATCTTCACTTCTTCCCCCCCCCTTTCTTCTAACTCTCTTTTCATTTCCGATGATCATTAAGTCGTAAGAAGAAAGCGCGTGAGCGAGCGCAAATTTAAATAAAAGTAAGCAAATGTATACCTGCAATTACAACTTTCATTTTTTCCTTTTACTTAATCCAACCAAACTATGCATATGTATAACATGCAGGTTAAAATCGCAGGTTAAAAAAATTGACGGCTACTCACTGTCCAAAGAAGCCTCCGGTACTCGCAGAGCAATCGAGAAATCTACACTTACCTGAAACAAAGAACAAGTAAAATTATAAATTACACGCTCATTAACTTTTTTTTTTTTACGCTCTGCGAGCGAGTGACGACCTATCAACGGAGGGAGACGCAATAGCGTGCGTAAAAGCGCGGCTAATAAAGAACTCCGCTATAAAATTCAATCCTCAAGCTAGGCGAAGGGAAAGAGCAATAGCGGTATCGCGTTATACTCTTCCTGCCAGTTGAACGCATCGAACAGAGAGTGGTAGGTCGAAGGCACGAGAAGCGTCCCATCGGAGGGTTGATTCTATAGATGTGACGAAATCAGGGAAGAAGAAAGGGAAGATGTCCCATAGACACGCGTCCACATTCAAACCTTGCGTGCACATCTACAGAAACCGTGATACGCCATCGGTAATGGTACTTGGTGGCAAGACTCTTTTGTGGTGTGAGAACGGTATTGTCTTTTTACGGCCTCCGCAGACATTCGCCGATGTTTCCCTGACGCCCGAGGGAACAGGCTCTCTTTTTCGCCTTCAGTCCCGAGCTTCTTCGGTATTATCCGAGAGAGATCACCTTTTTACCGGTCGTTGCGACCTCGTCATTCCGCCCTTATCTCGAGACCTCTCCCATCTCTTGTTCAACAGCGAAGAGGGAACGGCGCGCCAAGGAAGGTGAATGAGGAAGGCAGCAGCCCTTCTCGATCGTGCCGCGCTCACCGAGAATGCCCGCGAACCGAGAGGAAAAAGAGAAAGAGAGAGAGAGAGAGAAGGCGGACGGAATGGCAGCGAAACCATGACGAGGTCGTCAAATCCGTAGAGCGATTGAAAATTATACAGGGATCGGCTTTACGAGCGGACGCTTTAGCCGCGCTGACGTGTCCGCACTTATCCGCGTACTATGTCCCTATAACGTCGCGATATCTCGTCGACCCCGAGGAGCACGACAGCCGGAAGATTCCTCGAGTCGAGTTATGGGATCGGCTCTTCTCTCGGCAAATCCTGTGACGCGACTGTAAAAGTTACGGCGCGGTCAAAACGGGATACATCATACCTCAAGAGGATACACTCTCCACATATCTTTTCACACAGCTCTCTTATTAATACACGAGGTTTTGCGATAAAATAAGACGTTTCTGCGACATGATGACACCTTCAGCAGTTTTTTTTTGCGTTCTTCGTGCCTAACGGTCACTCTCTGCGCCTTTTGCGAAACGTACTTCCGCCTTTAGCGGTTAGATTTTCTTCAAGGGAATGCCTGGAACGATGTTGCTATCGTCGGTACCGTTCGCGCGTTTGCGACGTAATTGCAATTTAACGACGCGATGTGAATACGCATAGAGCCTCCGCATTTAAATATTCACGATGGCAAAATGACAGAATTATCTATCGCGCGAGGCTAATAAAAGTGCCGCGCGATTATGCATTCCGAGCGAGTCGGAATTCATAATTCGCCAGTCCGAATGTAAATACGGGAATATTTAATTGGCGCGATAGAACCACCGATAACCGCTGACGAAGAACGCATTATTCGATTATCCGATCGACTTCGTAATTTCTGTGGGCACCGCGCGGATTATAAATTACAAATTATACACCGAACGTCATAAATGTAATATTTTCTTACTTCGTAACATAAGGCCATAAGTCTGAGACAAGATCTTATTATAAAATATATATCCAGGACGATGCAAAATATATCAACGACCGGGGTGTATCTCATTAGGGTGTATCTCATCTCACACATTTTATTTGTACACGGACGATTTGCTCGTACGTTGTTACATCAATAATATAACTACTTCATTTAGCCAAGACGGTATACAAATAAGCGATGCTTGTCCGCACGAGACGTTAATCTCACTTTGATGATTCATCCTATAAATCGCATCGGACTTACGTATCTCATTGAATAGCAATTTGACCGCATCGTTATGTCAATAAGGAGAAAATGTATATTAACGTAACGAAGCGATATACATGTATAAAACATGTGATTGTTAAGATCTGAAATAGATCTGACTCTAAATCTGTGATTCAGCAAAATATTAACTGTCGGTGATAAAAATCGAATGAGTCTGTCACGATAAAAAAGATTCTATATATTAATTTTATGGATACAAAAATATGCGTGAAATTAAACAACATCGGCGACACGTAATCATTTTGGAATTATATAAACTCATCTCTTAAACGACATGTCTCTTGGATGTTGTTAGACGTAACGGTAATCCGCCTCTCCTTCTTTAACATGAAATTCATGCGCAGTAAGGAACAAGTTCATTATCATTTTCACCGTCACGCTTCTTATCGAATTGCGATCTGATAGTCCATGAAACATTCCTGCGTCACTAAATAACGATCGTGCTGTTTCATTAAATTAGTCGTGCAAATCGAATCGCGATCGTATCCATACAAACGGGCCCAATCAAAAAGTTACGACATTTATGGGACACAGCACGCCAATTTTTTTCGTATCCATTCTGAATTTTAACATTTATTTATCAAGTTTATTCTATCCTTTTTGCTCTACGTCTGGAATATACCGTGTATGAACGGCTGAAGGAAACTTAGGCGCGACTTTTCTAACGATAGAGATCAGATGACTGCGAATAGACTTCAGATTTCCTTCTAGCGAAGGAAATACGGCACAACGGGAAAGTTAATGCCACCCGCGGTAATGGAGTACCTCTGTAAGTAAACTCTCTTTCTCTTTCTCCCCATCTCCCTACTGTTCCTAGCATCTCGCTTCCTCCTTTCCTCCTGCCGTTCCTCTCATCTCCTTCATCTCTTCTCCATTACATCGGAGCAACCTGCAGACTCCATACGTTATCACCGTAGACAGCCTCAAATTGCTTCATTAGCCGCGAGATATTTTATATAAATTGGGGACTAAATTACCTGCGGCTGCGCGTCCAGCATCAGCGAAAAATTTGTAATTAGAGCAGGTAAAACTCGTCGCCATCGCGCGGTCGGCCAGCAAAGAAAAAAAAGAGATAAAAGAAAATGAGAATAGAGGCAAGATAGTAAACAAAAAAAGAAAGAGAGACCAAAAGATCCGGAGGGCCATTTCTTAATTATTTATGCGCCACTGTGCGGCAGTATTGTTCGTTCGCAGCATAAACCGTGGCAAATCGCCGCCGCCCTTTGCGGTTTCGCCGATAGCCGCTTTACGTCTTCAACTTCATGAATGGAGCAATTAGCATTCGATGGTAGCTTAGAGTGTGGGGTACGTTTTGTTACGAGGACGCCCTTGCTTCGCGCAATCCCTGTCACTGTGATGCGTTAACGAAATGCATTTTCAAGCCATTGGGCAATGCTATTTGCTCAAGTCATCATCACTATTCATTTCGCAATTGAGGAGATCATCATTAATAATCCGCGGTCGAGTTAAAATCATATTCGTAACCTAAATTACATCAGTCGTACTGCGTGATGTAAATGTTAAAGTCGCAAATTAACAATGCTGTTTTTTAAATTTTTATTTAAAAACATTTATAGCAGAAGAAGATTTCTGAGTCGAGCTTCTTGAAATGCTAGTCGAGCAAAGTGTGAAAGAATTACACATTTATGCAAATAAAGAGAGACAGAGGTGTTTAAAGGGGGGGGGGGGTAACATTGCGACGAGAGGGGTTGTGCCTGGCTGTCCTACGAGGCCGTTTTACTTAATTTCCTTCTCGGACGAACTTCTTATTATTATCTCGGGCTCTCCCAACTTTTTTCTCATCCCCCAAGTTCGCGGCTTTCACAGAGTGACACGACAAGTAAGACAAAAGGAAAAGCAGGCTCTTTTCCTTCCCCCACATTTAGCTTTGGGTACCCGCTCGTACCCCCGTTGTCTCTATAGCGGCTGAGTTCACGGGGTGGAAACGACGGGCGAAATGAATTGGCAACTTTTAATTAAGATGGTATCGTCCTCGCTCGGTCCCTTGCCTTTCGATTCTCTCTTTGGTTCATGGAAAATCGACTGGGAGCCGGAAGAACTGGCTGCTCAGGTTCTACTGTTCGGGGGCTGCTGGCTTCAGAAGGACGGGGTTGCAATGGAGGAGAGGGAGCTTTAGGTCGTCGAGCGGCGGGGACGCGGTTAGCATTCTTTTTGTTCATGCCAACTATTCATCATCGGTGACACTTCTCGAGATAGAGGGTACCGGAGCTCCTCTCTCTTCCACCCCCTCATCATCTCCCTCCGCCAACCTTTCTCACTCTTTTCGTCCTCTCTGCTCACCTCCCCGGTCTTTTCTCTTTCCTTCCAGCTCGATCTTCTCCCTTGCCCTGGGGGTTTCCTAATGGACCCCGACTCTACACAGTCCCCCTGACCCCCTTACCACCTATTCGTTCTACCGTTTCTCTTCTCCTTTTTTTCCGTGTTACACGAGATCTCTCTATCGCTTCTAGAAGACTTTACGAAGGATTTTAATTTTTTCCTTGGCAACTGCCGCCTGCGTTCACTGACTGCCGTCCTCACGGTAATTCGTCGGCAGGTCCAAGATGTAAATTTCTACATTTCACATCAATACTCCAAAATTTTTATACAATAAACTTTTAACACACACTTTTAACACACTGGTGATTCTATATAGTACTAAATAAAAAATAAATATAATATATAAAAATATACATTAGTATATACATAACAAAAATATTATAATAAATTTATAATAAATATTTAACGCATTTTAAAAAATATGTCCAATTTATGAGTTGAATATATGTATTTGCATACTTTATATATTTGCATTGATTTGTATACGTATTCATCTAAGCATTTTATCCAAACTTTATTTGTCACTGTAAAATATATACATAATTTAGAAAATTCTAAATTTGTACGATTAAGATATAACTAATAATTAGTATAATATGAAATGATGATTAATGCAAGATGATTCAAGTGATGTTGCGCAAAAAAGCAGCAGTTAAACCGCGAGGCAAAGGCCACATGGAATCTTGTATTATAATTATGAAAATAGAGGAGGATATTCAGACCATGCGTCACGTTTCCTTATGAGAAACTATAATTACAATTAAAATTTATATAAAATATTATTTGCAAATAGTTGTCTAATGATGCCGCAGATTTTCTTTTAATTCTGATTTATTACAGACTCAGTTAAGCGAAGAATAATTTATAATTAAGAAACGAAAAAACATTTCGAATACATGTGATCAAATGGAACACATTCAAGGAATATAAGTAGATTGAAGACGGAGTATAGACGTAAATAATAAATGTGAATTGCGAGAGAGATGAGGAAAAATAATATAATCATAATAGACGCAACGGGCGCGTGTGACACGCGTGCCGTCACACGCACCCTATTGCCATCCGACGATGGAAAAAGACTTTCAGGACACGTCTCTCGTCGTTCTGGCGTCCCTCGAGGACTGGGGTAAGCCGCATAGTGTCTTCCAGATACTGGATGTAGAAGGAAGAGAAGCAGGAAAGAGGAGAAAGCGCGCAGGAAAGAAAAACGCGGCCGCAACGCGCTCGGCAGGTGGCTGTTAAGGTCCCACGGGAACCACTGATAAAAACAAATGGTAGCACAAGGAAAGGAGGAGGTCCTCCGTGCCTTTACTACGACGGAAATAAAAAAATTACTTGATGCCGAGTCCCGTGTAAACAGAGTCGATGAATGAAAAGGAATTCTATCCGTTTCCGTCGATCTTTTAATTTTTAAACGATATTGTCGATCAAAATACAACGCGATACATACTTACACTTAAATGATACATTCTTGTTACACTTAAATTATACATTCTTGTTACACATTATCATGTATCTTTGCGAAAAAGGAGTGTCGATTAAAATCTCGAATGATTCCAAATCATAAAGCATCTTCGTCATAATGCCAGTAAAAACGACTATCCATTTCCGGAGTTGATAAGTTGAAGATTACGTGGCGCGGGGGAAGATCTCGCCGTGAGACGGCAATATAAAGTCGCTGTTCGTCCTCATAACGACGTTTCATATAACTGTATCAAAAAGCAGGTCCGTATAGCCTCGCCACACTCCATAGAATATTTAAGCTTCAATTTCATACCGTCGCGGTAGGTGTCTCCATGCCAGGAGCATATTAAAAAAGAAGGTAATAAAAGCGAGCTAGGAGATCAAAAAGAAGGAGAAGAAATTGCAAAGAGGGTACCGATGGATCCAACGCACAATGGGGGCGTCGCGACGACCGTCTCGCGAAGGGGGCAGCAGGGCTGACGCAGACTCTTCGCAGGATGTGACACTATATGCGATTATTATTCATTATATGATGTCTCTCTCGTGCCAACGCGTGACCCCGTCAGAGGAGCGTTTCTGCGTACGCATCGTATAGACAAGCTGCAAGACTCTGCGCTTTTCATACGCGCGCAAAACCGTGTTGAATTGCAAATCATACGTCGCTCCGCGACGCGAGACGAAGGGTGAACCGAGGGATGAGAGATACATGTCCGTAGAAGCGAAGAGAGGAGGACAACCGAAAACTGACGAAAAACTTTGCATAAGCGAGACCGAATGCCACCCTTCCGACACGGTTTCTCTCAAATCCACTCTATCATGAGTCCTGTCTTTTCTCATCCCCTCGTCCGTTTCTCGCATCGTAGCTCTTGCCATGGCGTATCGTTATGGTTATGGTATTAGGCACACGAGCCGGAGTACAAACGGTTATTTCGCTGAAACGACCTCGCTTCTTACAGGAAATGCCTCCTCCGCCGGGCTAGGGGCGATAACGAATGATGAGGGTGGGAAAAGCCGCTCGAATTTTCCGCTCAGAGAGTCGAAAGAGGCTTTCGGATCTGCGCTAACAGTGGCGGCAGTACTGAACGTCAAACAATGTACGACACGTAGAAATAACAGTGGGTGAATAAGCTCTTAAGATTACTTGATATTAAAAATTAATCTCCCTCACTCATTTCTATTTTACTCTTCTAATCGCTGGAAAGCAATTATTTTTATTTTATATGTAATCATTATATCCTTTTCCTTTAAGAAATTTCTTTTGAATTGATTCAATAAAATCTGTAACAGTCTCAACATATAATATGCATGAGTTTTAGAGTTTCTCCCGAATTTGATGGTGGTTGACGGTGGTTGAATTCGTACAACGTTTAATAGTGCAATGTCAGCTACGATCAAATTAAGAGGATGTTCCAGGAGCGACCATTCGCGTAGGCCCGAGGGGAATAATTTCGATTATACCAGTGCAGAGCGCCGCGGGACCGTCGTTACCGGTGCCGTACATCGTATACGGTTTGTTTTACTCTCGCTATTTTGCTTTTTATTACTTTCGGTTAGCCAACTAGTTAAAACCGCGGCTGCCCTCGGCTGCACGCCTAATGACTCGGCGAGTAGAGACAAAGGGTTCATTTGCGAAGCGGCAGGTGTACACTGCAGACGAACTCGACGAAACCGCTCTTTCGTCCTATCCCTCTTTCCCCATCCGATTCCCTCTGTCCACGCGTGTGTACTCCTTTCGAGGAGACGATTTACCTCATACTCCTCCTCTCGTTTCTTCCACGAATGACACATCTGCTTTCAAGAAAACGTGACACTATTCCGTTAAACCGATCCTTTAATTTAAATCCTCGAAAAAGAATAAAACAGTAAAAATACGCAATTAACTCATTAACTGCCAAATTTTTTTTTTGAAATTTTTGGTCGGATAAGTTATATATTATATGCACAAAAAGTTGTGTAACAGTATAATTATAAAAATTCCAAAATCCCCAAATGGGGATCGTGGCAGTTAATGGGTTAATAAATTAAAAAATTATATACTGATACAACATTTTTATTGCAACATAAAGTAACTTAGTTTTCAAGTAGAAGAAAAATTATTATCATTATTATATAACTCATCTTGTTTTTTCATAACTTTAATTAAAACTTTCTCATTTCTATAGAGTATCTGAAGGATTACGGATGCTTCTTTATGCCATGACAAATTTCACGATTATCCTGACAGACTGTCAGTTTTGGACCGGTAGCTTCCAGGAGTCTTGCGAATCAAGGTCACGAGGTACGTCGGCTGTATCTCGGGGAAGTACCTAACACCTGCAACTTCACGTCTGTTCCAAAGTCCTGCGGGCGAGTAGCTGTCACCCGGAGGCGTCCTCTTCATCAGATATCGTGACACGGGGATTCAACCCAGTAACCAAGGAGCCGCTCAACCCTCTCCGACTCTCGAACTCGCACCCACCCATCGTACACCATTCCACTTCCACCTTCGTATCCGTGAAGTCTCTTTGCGGCAAGCGCCCGGCGACGTCTCCCAGCAACCCTAGCGTCGATCTCGTCCGACCTTAAGATATTAAGTACTTCACCCGCGATTAGATCTCTCATTGTGCGGCGCGGTGTCAGACAAGCGGTTCGTTAGGCCCGAGGAGAGGAAGAGAGAAAGAGTGGGAGAGAAAGAGTGGGAGAGACAGATACGAGGGGCAAAGGATGACTTCAGGAGAAGACAATACCAACCTAAGAGACAATTGCTCACGGTTAGAGAAAGAGAGAAGAGAGAGAGAGAGAGAGAGAGAGAGAGACTCTTATAACTGCTGTATAATTTCCTGCAACGACACCTTCATTGTACGCCCAGCGTTTCATTCTTATCGTTAGAGCATGGGACGAGAAGCAATGTCGAGAGGGTTGTGTTCTCTCAAAGGCGTAAAATGTCTTGAATGCAATCGGTATTAGATCCATAAATTAAAGGAAAAAATGTGTTATTTTACAATTTAGTCAAAGAATCTCCAAAGTTCATTTTTCAATTTGTTGAAAGTTTTTCCTTTACAGTCTGCTTGCTATCAAATTACGCTGATATGTCTGTATTATCATTGAAGTCGATCTTAACACTCGATTCTTAATACGTCAGATATTCTCAGTCGATTCAGGTATAGTAGGCGTAATTAAAAAAGTAACGTAATTAAAAAAGCGTTTCACACGAAAGCTATCCAATCTCGCGTGGGAAAATGTCTAACAGTAAATATAAGCTAAATTTATTCGGAGCAGCGAACGTGTGTTTACTCTGATTCTTGAAGAGATAGGCTCGAATTATAATGCGGTATCATGTCCGAGATAAATGTTTGCATTAGTAACAAATCGTGCGGTCTGGGATTCCAATGCTTGGTCCTTCTAACTTAATGAAGTCTACGAGAATCAAGTAACCTTTTAAAGCAATTAAAATATTTTTTCCTATGTTTCAACAACATAAAGTCATTCAATATCTCGCTCTCGACATTGTAATTAACACTTAACATTTTAAATAATATTCATAATATTCAATGTAACTATAGAAAAATTGAGAATCAGTTAACAGAAGATTTTAAAGCTCTTTTAACGTTATTTTTTAATAGTCTATAAATAATAAAACTTAATTTATAGTTTCTGATATTTTTTCAAACGTTCCTACTGACATCCACTGTGCTCTATTCAATGCGACGACATCGAGAAGTACCTGAGTATCCAAGACTTTCCGGTATTCTCCCACGATCGGAAGAGAAGCAGGATCGTCGACGTACTTGAAAACTCTCAATAGACCCAATCACAAACTGCTGTGACCCCGCGTTGTCCCCTTCAGGATCAAGGGGGTCTTTCCCTCCCCCCCACTTGACAGTGAACCCGAACCAGATTCACAGTTTGTTTTCTCAGGGCAGACTGAATCAGAAGAGATCACTCGCGCTCAATCGCACTGTACAATAAACATTGTCACGAGAATATTTGCGCGAGAACTTTCTCTGAGATATAAAATTGATCGATGCGTTTATCGAAGATCTTCAATACATGTAGTGAAAACTTCTCCGCCATAATCATCTACATAATTAATCTCGGAGAACATCTCCAAACAAATTTTCTAATTAAACAAGTAAACAGATTTATAACATTATGTTTATGTTTTTCTCGTGTTTTTAGTTATATAAAAGTGTAATATACTTATCATTTCGTAATCTTTTAATGAAGTGTTCCGTCGATCGAATAGGAAATTATTATCGAGTTTAAAGTGTCATCAGTGTCACACATGCGACATTGATGCGAAAGATAGAGTGCGTTCAAAATTCAACAATGATGCACGTCTCTCCCACAGTTACATCGTCGATGACGTTAACAGACGTATCATTAAAAAGCGGCGAAGAACCTTGCGTGACATCAGTCGCATAATCATCACGCGAGATTTTTACAGATGGACAAACGTTGTCTCGAAACGACAGCGTTACACAAGAGGACGAATATGAAGGAGTAACGAAGAACGCGTGATCCGAAACGAGCAAAAAGGAGGAAAACGCGCAGTCTGCGCGGGGGAGGGGGGGGTCACAGTTTTCGTAAATTCGCTACGCAAGTCGGCCGCAAAATCAGGAATGAATGAAGAAGTGACACAATGCAACGTGTTGCAGACGGCCGGCAGAATCGCCGCCATCCCCCTTCGAATTCTGTCGCAGCGACGCGTCTCTCCCCCGAAATCCGCCCGACTGGAACCATTCACCACCGTTCGCGAAGGAAAAAAAGGACGCGGAGGAGGGAATATAAAAAAGGAGGGGACAGCAAAGGGGGAAAGGAAGACAGAAAGGAAGGAGCAGGTCCTCGTTCTAAAGCGAGCGGCGATGCGTGGCAGCGGCAGAACCAGAACCGAATGGGTGGTTCTTCTCCCCCCTCATTGTATCGAGATCCACACGTACTATACATAAGGGACAACGTAGGGCTAGGCATAGAATGGTATCTGCATGTGACGGATCGTTGCAGGGATCCGTCAAGAGTCATCCGGATGTGGGGCCTCCAACTTTTATTTCGGTCTTAGCCAATGCTAAAGCTTCTACCAAAAAGTAGCAAATTTATTGTACACGTACAGGTGGCTTTCCTTTTTTCACACTCGACATTTTCTATTTTTCTCCTCAAATATGTATCTGACGTTGTGGATACCCAACACTCCCGTCGGTTATAAAAAAAATAAAATTTATTCGAAATATTTTATTCGTTTCAAAAATGAAGAATAAGATTTAAGGAATAATTCTTCTTAAAACTCTTAGTTAATTATTCGAGTCACGTCACGTTGCCAATTATATTTTTATCTTTTATTCATCTATTTTCAGGCCATAGTTTAATTACATACTGAAGAAAAAATTATTAAAAATAATTTTAAAAATTCTATGAATTATGAAAACTATACGTTATATAATGTTTAACAAGCATATGAGTTTATTCTACGAAGTGCCATTTTCTCAAATTACACAAAAACGCTCGCTTCTGATCGATTAGATCGTCTTATGCAACATGACACGTTTCGAATTCAGCATGTTGTTGTACCGTACTCACTTTTATTAGTTAACAATCTCATGCAAATTGACCCGTGGTTTTATCAGTGAAACTAATATAATAATAATCGTATAGATACAGTCGAAAGAAATGATCCGTGACGGATATCACATTTTTGCAATGTTACATTACATAAATATTAACTATAACTATTGCACGATACAGGTAATTAATATGAATATACTCCGATAAATGATATTTCTACTCAGTCTATATTTACTCGTGATATTATACAGTGATTCCGGCTCGTGATATGTGATGATGATACTGCAGTATCATAATTACATCAAACGAGATGTAAATCGAAAGGTCACGTCCGGATAGTTGTTTTCATTATAAAAAAAAACTTCGCACAAGAAAGATATTTCGCGTTAACTTTTGCATGCCTGTTCGTGCGCAAAATTCGATTCGTTCTGGTTTTATCAGTGAATTTCACGACGCTACCGCAGGTACCTACTCGAGTTAGCAATGTTTCATCAGCGCGATGAAGAAATAATAACGGCCCGCTAGATGCATGCCTATCGGGCGTAATTATATTTTATTACAAGACAACGGTAGAACTGCCGGAAAAATAAAAAGCACCAGCCAGGCGATTTCGCCGTGTGACATAATCGTGCATAATGGTATGTCTGCAGCACAACGCCAACACCCCTTCGTTACAGCTCCTGTCATTTTTCCCTATCCTAACAGTTATTTTCGCCAATGTCCCGCGATTTCAATCATACACATCGGTGAGTTTCATTATTACCGAATCTAGGGGCACTCCTCTTTGCGCGGCCTCGCCCACCTCTCCGTTCACGGTAGCTAGCTCTATATTGTAACAAGTAATCGATTGAACGCTTTCTTCATTCGCATCACGCTCGATCCCAACCTACGCCATCCTCAGTATCGAAATAAATTAAGAATTACCGCGCTCCGGGGAAATATTAAATTGCTCGTTTGTGAAACTCGTTCCAGTTCACTTATTAGTGTACCACTCTAAATTCTTCTTATCTTCTTATCTTCTTGATATCTTCAACACGGTGTCCGCTTACTACAGCATCTTGAACAACGAATCTACGATCGATTTTAAAGACGGCGAGAAGCGCAAAAGAATATCTTTATTTTTAGCGATTTCTTCTAAGTAAAACAATAGTCCAGATGATGTATCGACTCGTTAGGTTAAGCCGTTCGAATTTAACCGTAGGATCTTAACGAGATAAAGCCACGTTCCTCCTTGTACTTTTGATGGCAGCGCGTTTACACCGTACAAGTAATAAAAGTCACGTCGAGGACGGCAAAGTCGACGAGAGACGACAAAAAATGTCAGTCCGCCTGCAACCGCGTTGCCGAGGTTCGGGTTGCGAAGGTTCCCCATATCTCCATCCTCCTCGTTCACGTTTCGTGAGAATCCGGTGGGCGTCTTTTTCACTCGTCTGCTCCTTGACTCCTCCGTAAAACGCGTGACGTGCGCGCACGCGGCCCTCCTTTACGGCCGTACTTTGTGGTTTTCGAAAAGTTTCTTACGTTATCGCTCCACCGCCGCCGTAGTGACGGCAGTGGTTCTCGCCTCGGCTAAATAACCACTCGACGAAGAGTAAAAAGTTAAAACACTTCCGCTATATATATCGCTACATATTCCTAAAAAGGATGTATGCTAATAATGGTTTTTAATTGTCATATAATGCGCGATTACTTCTATCGGCTTTATCCTTCTACATTTTAAATAATGTTCGTTTTACCAATTTTCCAAATATTTTAACTTTAAAAAAAAAATAAATAATGTAAGATTAAACATTAAGAAAATTTCAATTTATTCGACCCGTCTGGCCAATTTTATTGACAAATCACAAATCAAATTAGTGATTTGTCAATAAAATTGGCCAGACGGATCAAATACCAAATTGAAACTTGTTAATTAATATTCACTGGCGAGGAAAAAATTTGAAATTAAGAAAATTTATACATTTAAAAAAACGCACTCACACGTATTACTTAACGAATATCATCACGAGATGCATTGGAAAATCAGATCAATATTCTCTCTCACGACCTGGTCGAGGGAAGTCGTAGTAATCTGCAATTGGTGACGATTTACACGTGTTTTAACGCTCGCAATTTTACGACTCGAGGAAATGCCTTCTTCGCCGACCATAAGGACCGTAAGGTTGACCACCACTCCGGCGTTGTCACAAAGTAAAGATGCATCTTCCATTCGAAACCTCGCCAGCTTTCCTCCGTACCTATACTACATACGCTCGTGCGTTGCATGCGTGCGCGTGCATGCGTGCGCCTTCGCTCGTGCACCCAACGAAATCGCACACACACACTCGCGCAGCGAACGAGCGTACGCCTTCGTGAGTCGCGGATCTCGGGCTCTGCGGTTATTTTAACAACGTGGCAACCTCTTTGTAGACCACACGCTTGTAAACTAAGAATGAAGTCTGTTCGGCAATGGTGGAGGTGAAAAAAAAATCATCTTCTCATCGTTGTTCGCAGACCTTTCTCTCTCTCTCTCTCTCTCTCTCTGTCTCATCTTCTATTTATATTTTATTTTGTCTGTTTGCAAAGGAATTCAATCGTTTGAAGAATTTAATGGAAACCTTATTTTTTATTTCACTTATTCTTGTGCTTCATGCACAAAACGCCGAGATCGCAAACAGGATTGATCGTCCATGTCTCTCTTTTGTCTCGAGAAAAACGGTGATGCTATTATTTCAACAATGTAATGCGACGTCTCTTTTTATTAATACATACTATCGCATTGAATGTGGTGCGGCACACGGAGATACGATCTAGACAAGAGTTCGTCGATTGCGCGAAATGTCGCGGATAAGAGGCTGCGCCGTTAAGTCAAATGTTTATATGAACGTGCGTGAAAGTGGACGTGTGCGGATGCGAGCATGTGGAAGCGTCGAGGTTACGCGCGGCGTGCACAAATTCCGCACAGGGACGACACTCTCTCGCCGCTGTATTTTTGCACGTCTCTTCCCTTCTCCCGTTCCTCCGCCACCTCTCTTTCCTCCTACGCGTCGCGTCGTGAGTCACGCTCTATATTTAGAGGCTCGTAGAGCGCGTATCCCGCGCTCATATGCGCTCTCGCATCGTTCAGGCATCGCAAAAATATGTCACGCTCGTCTTTATATCCGCGACGGGGCCGCAGGATGATGTGTCTTTTATCCTTCGCGATGTGTGGTCCGCTGTATAAACCCGTTCGAGCGGCGACCTCCATGCGGTGCGTGTCGCATCGCGGCGCTTCTTCTCCGAAATATGCCATCCGTGTTTTTTATTTCCGCTTGATTTAATATTGAGTACACAATTCTAAATCTGAAGTTGCAATTTTAGAAGTAACTTAGAAGTATGTTTGTAAAAGTCATAAAACCGAGTTGCAACTAGCCCATTTTACATTTGAAATGTCTACTGCAATAATTTATTTTGTAGAAACTTATATTAGAAAAGGAGAGAGAGAGAGAGAGAGAGAGAGATTATTTACACAAACAAAATGTCATTCCGTGAACTCTCAATCCGATGCCAAAGCAAAGGTAATCGCACAAGTGGTCGGAAAGCGCTTCTTTCGTCGCCTATGAACGGAGGACACAAGAAGAATACCAAAGCCGTGCATTTAAAGCCAGAATGCCGCGCGTAAAGGAACAATGGCTGAAACGACGGGGAGGGGTGTGTTACCACGGCTCCACGCGGGTGGATAGGGTGGCTTTAGAGGCGAACGGCGTGACAACCCCTCTTTCTCGTCACGGCAAAGTTTCATCACCGCCACGACGCAAACTCATTCCCAACCCCTCCGGCTGAACTTCGACCAACAACTTCGGGTCTCCTCGTTTATTCCGGGTGACTGCATTTTCGTTCCATCGTGCGCGCACGGGATTGTCCTCTCCTCTTCTCCACTCGTGTCTTCCTCTTGCTTTCACCGCCTGCTACCCTCACCGATCTCCATTCTTCCTCTCTCCCCCTCCCCCCCCCCGCTCTCTTCAACATACATTTCTGATACCATATACGATTCCTCAGCAAATTCTCATAGAATCAGGATCTTCTCAAATTATCCTTATTTCCGCAAACTGAAGTCGTTTCGTAATTATAAAAAAATCCTCGACTGATCTGTAATTCACAAAATTACAGATCCCAAAATTTTACTCCTGATATCTGAAACCGGAGACTAGTGCGTCTTCATTCAGGACGCGGTAAGAACATTTGCGCAAAATGCGAAGTCGAGTAGCTATAGAAAGGGTCTACAAGAGTTTGAAAGCTGGCTGAAGGGTCCGATGGGAAAGCACGAAATAGGATGAGGAAAAGGAGGAAAGCGAGAGAGCTAAAGACGATCGTTCGCGCGCGCGCGCGATGGGCGGTAAAAGGGTGCGCGGAAAGGAAGATGTTAGGAGCAAGGGAAGAATTAGCTAATGGCGCACGATGAATCCGTAATGGGTTTGCGCTGTTCCCGGCGCCGCATCGGGATTTGAACGAGTTCGCTCGCCCATCCTCGCGACGTAGAAAGCCGTGGAAGGACTGCCGAGGAAGCAGCAACGAGTCGACGCCTCGCGTAGGCGAGAGGGAAGATACGTAGTGCACGCTGGGGCGTGTAATGCCCCAAGGAATGCAGAGAGAAGATGGAAGTAGAGATAGGAAAGCGTTCGTCGGAAGTCGGGCGCGAGGGAGAGAGAAAAAGGGACACCGGCAAAAGGGGTAGCCGCCACAGAAAATTCGAGTGGCGAGAAGTGAAGCCTTGAAAGAACTTGCGAGATTCTGAAACTCTAGAACGAAATGATATTTGCGGCCAAGAAGTGCCATTTCTCTCTCTTTCGCGTTCTATCCTATACCGCGAGTGCGATCACGAAATTCGCTTGGATATAATGAAACAGATTGCCGAATAGTTTCTCAATATTTTAGTGTCAGGATGTCTCAACTTCATATTCAATCGAACGTACACGAGAAGACACGATTCCATTGGTGAAAAAATGTTACAATTTGTTTCCCGCAAATTGAAATAAAAAATAAGATGTATAACTGTTCAAATTTATTAATCTAAATATATAACACGCACAAACTATATATTTATTATTAACACATTGTTGGATACTGAAAAGTTTGCTTTCAAGCCCCTTGATCGCAACCTATCGCTCGTGCGAATGTGTCGCAATTATGCAAGGATCTCGCGTTCTCAAACAACAGTAATCGGGACCCTAGCCGAATTCCTCATCGGGACATCGGTGTCATCGCCAACTAACTGCGCTTCTTCGCGCCAAAGCGTATTACGGCTTTAAGTGACACGAGAACGACGCGTTTTACGCACCATACGGTACCACGCGATGTTATCGTCCAAGAGGAACATATTCTTCCTTGACTGGTCCTTGGGCACCGAACGGCGGGAGTCGTGCCCGTTAGTTCTCGGCACGGAAGAGTGTCTCGTAAGGATAAGATTTTACTGCCACCGCGGGCATAAAGTCCAGAAGAATACGTTTCGACGAGGCGTCACGTGAGATTCCCCTTCAGGGCAACAAGGCGATTTACGAGTATTGCCGTGGATAGGAAAGGAGACGAAGTGAGACAAGCGCGTCATTGGAAATCAACGAAATCGCGATATGCGGGTACTTGCGATCAGCAAAAGAAGAGAGCGAGAGTTATCGAGTGATCTATAACGACCTAAGGGTAAAGGCCGTCTGTTCGCGATTGAATAACATTGATCTTCGGCTTTCAGATTTCGACGCTCGTTAAGTTTTTATGAGCCACAACGCGTTTAGGACCACCGGTAGTATCCAAGTAACTATGTTATACGACTATTTATTATTTCTTGACATGCGACATTTATCGAAGATGTAAATTGTGAACGTGTTCGTACGGTTGCGTGCTTTTCAGTGTTTTCTTTTTATTAAAACTAATGACTATTGTCGCTAACTCGCACCGCTTGCTTGACGGATATTACAAGAGCACTTCTTCTTCTTCTTTTTTGAAGGCAAATGGATACTTCTATGAAATTTGCGGAAATTCTGCAACACCGAATAATGACTCGGGGATAGTCGCATGGGCATTAATTTAGCTCAACAGCTTTCTTTCGTACCGCGTGCACAATGAAGAATGTTCGAGGAACCCGAGCTAAGTGTCTTTTCAGGAGTGTATCGACGCTGATTGGCTTTCGTGGCAGACTTCGTGGTAATTCGTGGCTGATCTACTAACCGGCTGACAGGAAGGAAAGAATCTCGGTGTTTCCCAGAAGACAATCAAAGGAGCTCCGGCGTGGCGGCGTGGCCAAGCCATTTGGGCATGACGAGAGACTTAAAAAATACAAACTACGTCAATACGCACGCGAGCCGACTACTAGGGACAGCCCGGCTGGTTTGGGTTATCTTACGTGCTCCGAACAGCTGTCGGACAGAGGTGCTCAACCGCGACGATGTAAATTACATACATTGAACGTGATTAGAGTTGCATCTCTCTCTGTCTCAGCTAATAATTCAAAATCAATTTTCGTTTACACAATAATTCTATTACATCTGTGTCGAATTGACAGTGAAATATTAAGTGACGAGATCTCATTTCTTCAGAGATTACCTGAATAAAGCAAAAAATAATAATAATATGCACTACGTGCAGTTAAAGTCGATCCCGCCAGTTTTAGCGTCTCTCCCTCGCTTCCTACTTGATAAACAGGAATGTCGTATATCCTTTATTTACCGTATATAGTCTCGCGTGATGGACATGCGTTGCTACCAACCGAAGAAAATTTACTGCATGCAATGAACCGGCTATAACCCCTCTACCGCTGCCGCAATCACTGCCTCCTCCTTCGCCGATACAGTATCGGTAACGGCGCGAAGTCTGACTCTCCGAGAATGACGAGCGCGCAGCTCACATTATTCATTATAACACTTTCGACAAGTCGTATTTTTGACGCACTGGCGGCTTCCACTGACCCGTTACTTCCCGATACAGCGTTCTCCGATTGCTGCTTCCGAGACACGCAATGATCTCGGAGGAGAAAATGTTTCTCGACAAACGCATATAAACAAACACGAAAAAATGCAATACTTCATTAAATTAATTCATTAAATTCTTAACGAAAGTCATGCATAGAGAGAGAGACACTGATTTATCGATTCGTTTATTTCGTACAGTCAAAATGTTGCGCAAATTGTCTTTCTTGCTCAACCTCCCCCCCTCTCTCTCTCTGTCTTTGTAAATGTATAAAAATATTTAAATAAAAATATTTTACTCGATCTGAAATTGCTAGAAAACACGCACATTGTAAAAACAAAATATATCTATTGTTATTTTTTTCACATTAATTGCAACTAGTGGAAACTGTCATTAGCTTCCGACGTATATCCGAGCATTACATGATGCAATGCAAGAAAATGAAATGAAACGATAAGATATTACTCACGAAAAAAAGTGAAAAAAAGGAAGAAGCGTGCGTCACCTCTACCAGCAGAAAATTTACGATCGACTCTCGTCAACACCCCGAGAGTTCCCGGGAACAACAAAAAAAAAGGAGGTGTTTTCGATAAACTGGTACCGGTGAACTACGGCGTATGACTGCATCATGAGAACAGATAAGCCTCATGCTCGACCGAAAGTGTACGTACACATATCTCGAACGCTACAAAGCGTAATTAATGTCGTGTTAGAGTTATAAGATTTCCGACGGCCTGATAACGGTTGACGAATGGCCTCGCGAAAGAATCGGAACGTCCCCGCGAGTAACGTGGACTTTCGCGATAAAATGGCAGATTCTCGCGAAATCGTTTATCGTTCAACTGTCATCGCGAACATCACGGAACGTAATTTCATTGGTCAGTCAATTGCGTTAATTTACGCAGAATGACATTCGGTAAATACAATAATGAATGTTCAATACTGTCTTATTTTTGTTTCACATCAGTTTTTCAAGTTTTGACACAACTTCTTGAATTTATATTATTTTTTTAAAACAGATCAAAATCTCCCTATCGTTAAACTCTTAGCAAGGTAATTCAAGGTAATGCAGATAATTCTTCCAGGGCCATGCTTATGAAACGCCAAAGCATGTATCTGTCGATCGTGAAACGCATTATCGATCACCGGTTTTGCAATCGCTCCTGGTTCGCCTCAGTGGAAAAGGATCTCGCGTGCGATTCCCTGGATTCGTGCACGCTCCACCGAGCCCGGTAATACGCCTCCGAATCGCGTAATAAAAATGCGCACGCTCGATGAAAAGCTGACGGTGCGCGAGAGAGAATTGCAACTGAAATCGACACAGCCAAGCGGGAGCGTTTAATAATGCGGCCATCGATAGCCCGACTAGATTTGGCAATCGTGCGTAATTGCGCCGATATTTCACATAAGCCGTTTAATTGATTTTTCTGCGGGCCGCGTGTAGCATTCGCACACGCGAGAGATAAAGAGAGAGCGCGAGAGAGGATTGAATTTACGACTATTTTTAAATCATCGGGAATATACCGACGTTTATTAGGATGCCGATGAAACGAGGTAGAGAGGTAAATATCCTGACATTTGCTCTTGGCAAACGGCCAATAAATAATATTGCATGCGCTTATTTGTTCTTGTTGATTACTGCTACGATCATTTACACATATTGGCAATATACAGGAAAATAGTACAAAAAGTGAAACTCGCTTTAATATGCACGAGCAGTATGCAATATAAAAAGTTATTCGTGATTTAATTATCTTATCTGCGCTCTTAACAAATTCGGGTATCTTAGCTGACACTGGTGGAACGAGAAACTGTGAATGTCTTGGAATGGTAGACATTTTTCTCTATTACGTTATAAATACATTGCGTTATACATTGCGAGTATTTGTCGAGTTCGACCTATAGCTTTATCATTATCCGTTCTCAAAAGAATTAATCGACCAGATGCTGAACGTCTCGTTTCCAATTTATACGGCGCTGCAGTTGCCGCTCGCTGACGTAGGTTTCGCCTATCGGATGGGACAGATAAGGAAATTTTTTTTTCTGCATCCAGCCAGACCGGAGCACTACTACCAAGAATCGACCGGGAAAGAAGATAACACGCTCGACAAGCAGTCGTTCAAATCAATGAACTCTGACAAGTCACCATTCGGCAGAACGCGGTTGCGCGTTCACAAAAATTACGGAGATTAGAGGCATAGTAAACAATAATATTAATGAGAGAGTGCCAGCCGCGCTGTCATGTCCGCAGTTACAAACCGTCCCGAGAGCCATCGATGCCCCGCGCGCGAGTGACACGAGTTTATTATTCATTAACATGCCAATTAACTTCGGCATCGCAGCGTTTCAGCCTCGGTTTCCCTGCTCGGCTGCGTCTCATAAACTTTGTACACGATGTGCCGTTGCAAGCGCGAGCAATGTCGTTGCAAATGTACACATTTCATAATTTAATCGCTTCCTAGTGCCATCTGCGCGCTATCGATCATACGCGCGCACAAGTTGAGAACCTCTCACCGTTTGTGGTTTCGATAATAATAAGGCGTATTACGCCAATTTCTGCAGTTGGGTCTCGGATGTTCCCAATTCGTAACGGGCCATTAAATCATTCAGTATATGATTTGCCATCGCGAAATGTAAGAACGTAATAATTGGTATTTTCGTTAAATTATTTCCACTGAATTTAAAGAATAAATTATGGCAATTTTTCCTATATATATATATATATATATATATATATATATATATATATATATATACACACACTTGAAAAAAACCTTTTTCTTTAAAAAGCATCTCCTTCTTTATTAGAGAGAATTGTATTTTATTTATATATAAAATCAGGAACAAAAAAGCTTCCTGCCACACAACAGGAAGATTCTCGTATTCGATGACGTTTTACTAGGACTGACGTCCTCAAGATAAATAAAAAAGGAAAATACAAGACGCAGAAGTTCATAACATGAAGGCCTCATTATGCTGCCGGAAAGAAAGAGATGTGCCGGTGGGATTTAATGCGGGGGAAGAGAGTGAGTTTTACGTAGAAGGGGGCAAAATGAGAAAAAAGCCACGGTTCGATAAGCGACCGATACTCACTCTCTGCCGTTCGCTGAAAACACAGAAAACAGAGAATCAACCTCATTACTTCTATCTCCCTCCTTCGATACCCCTTTCTCTTGCTTCTCCTCCATATAAGCCGATTTCCAAGAATTTCTCGTGATCTTTGGTCCCCGTACATGCTTTAACACGCTCACCTCCCCCCCCCCCCCCCCACCCTATTGCCAGCCCCCATCGTCACTTTGCTTCTTTCTTCTTCCCGACCGACACACGCTCGATAGTTGTCAGAAAACGAGGGATATCTAATTCTTTCTCCTTTTCTCACGAACTATACTCTCCCTTTCCGCGCATGACGAGGAAAGGAGAGAACAATCGAGAGGCGAGAAAAAGCCAAGATGGTAGAGACCAAGTCGACGAACTGTCGATTAAGGATCTCTCGAAAGGCACGGGAAGGCAAACGTCGAAGATTGTTACGAAGGGACAGTCGTCGGTTGACAAGACCCGTTCCAGCCGAATCGAAAGACCCAATCTGCTCGAAAGTGTCCGAATACGAAAAAAAGAGCGGAACATTCTCTGCTTGTCGCTCGAACGATAGTGTGTATTCCAAAGATAGAATGATCGATACTAGCACGAGATCGTTTCAGAGATGGTAAAGCATGTTCGAAGTGAGATGTTAATCGGTGGTGTCCTATTAACTTAACGAAAGGCTCTCAAAAACACAACTTGGCACTGGAATATCTCGTAATTAAGGAAATTATCTCTTCATCTAATACTCTCATTAAGAATATAATGAGTCGAATCTGATAACTCCAATATCATTTTTATTCAACTTTTAAAGCAAATAACAACATATTCTAATTTCATATCGCATTAATACTCAACATATTTCATCGCGTCTCCTTAAATACTTTTAAAAACATATTCGCAAAAGTGCAGATTAGATAACAGATGATTTAAAACAACTGTCGTCATCTGCACAAAGTATGTTTAACGATCACACTATGTGTTATACGTTTACGATCATGGAGTGCGATATTACCGCAAAAATGAAAAAGAACTACAAGTAAATATCAATGCGTGGTAGTGCGAAACATTGTTACTTCTTTTGAAAAAGAGGGAGCGAGCACATTTGGTCGAGAGCAAGATGACGAGGGAAATTAACGTTCGTTCGTTTGGCGAAAAACAAAAGTTGCGGGGTATCGCACGCGAGATAAATTTTACGAGAGCTGCACGACTGTCGCGACTGTCGCCCGTATATGGTATATTCACCTCGTTCATAACACACGGCGCATAGTTCCTCGAGGCCGTGTATCGCGATCGGTCAGCCAGGCCGAGATATAATCTTTTATAACCACTGCGAGGAGGAACGTGTTTATATCCGCGAGCGATTGCGACACGATATGTTAATGCTCCGAGCCGTGCTCTTCCCACGTATCGACAACGTGCGCGTTTCAAGTCCGTTCTGGAAAACATACCGAGCTGACACACGTGACGTCTCCATCGAAGCTTTCATGAAAGTGTCGCTGGACGATGGATGAGGCGACATAAATGTCGTGTGGTGATGAACATTTAAAAAACAAATGTCAAATGTATCGCTCGCATTCTGATTTTTATTGTATATACGTTCATTTAGAAATAAATGCGATGTACCTGTTTGTATTTCTCCTAAACGATACCGCGATTGAAAATCGAGCTCGTAACTCTTCTCAAGAAATTCTTCCGAAAGAGCACTAGCGATTCGAAAATCTCTCGGCTATCGTCAAAGCAACTATTAGCATCGACAATTTCCTGCATAATTCAATATGTCATCGGAGAAACGTTTGCTCGCGAGCACAGAAAACCACCGCAAAATTGTCTAACGAGTGATGGAATACAAATTAGGCCCGGCAATGATGTCGTTGTCAGTCATCGCGGCGAGGCGCGAAGCGACCGAAAAAGCGACGTTCTCGATGATATCTTACGGCAAACAAGCTGGCACGTTAATGAGGACCCACACTGTGAAGGAAGGAAAGAACCGCGAATAGAAGGAAAGGAGGAAAGAAAAACGAATCGAGCAAATACAGCGATGACAACCCCGGATGTGTCGATAGTATCTCGACATTAAGTAACCAGCCAACGCAAGTAACTTGCGTCGTATGTACGACGAAGGAAATCTACATGCGTCAATATTCGCCATTTATGAAGAAATAAAACTCTTAAAGAGAAATGAGCAATCTAAACAATTGCTCCATGTTATAATATCGTGAGGCATAGATGGGCATTCTTATGTAATACTTCAAAATTGTAGCCTTTGAACGTAACATTTAATCATGCAATTTAGTTGTCTCGTAAAAAATTTACGAATTTCACGATATTACATCATCAGTTTCTTCATGTTTATTTTTATTTCATCTATTTTTATTTCAATTTAGTCAATTAAATTGATCAATAAGTATTGAAACACGGCCAGGGTATTTGTAAAACGATAATTTCGGCATTTTAGATTGGATGATTTAGAAATTGATAGAAGAGTAACGTCGTCTCTGTTTATCGAAGATGAATCGATTCATTATATCATTTAACGACATTTCGGAGCGCATTTACACGACGCGAAGCGACGTAAGCGATTATTCGCCGATTGTTAATGTATTCAACACTCGTATCGTTTCCTCACTTCTCGAAGCCCGCGGACGTGCTTTCGCGTTAATGACGTACACGTACGTGCGGCGTTGCAATTGGAAAGAGATACGAGATATGCGACGCAACATAATGGCAATGCATCGCAAGTTCTTTCTTCCGATTTGCATTCGCAAATTTTTGTGAAGCGCCGAGCACAATTAAACGTCACGCGATATCGAGAATGCGTCGTGTCGCGCGCGTAAGAATCTAATAATTTAATCTAATCCGATAATAACTAATCGATAATTATAAATGTCACTGGTCTTATCACACGACTATAATTTATGTTGACAAGCACGATTTGCCTAAGCTTGATAGTATTTCCGCAAATGTAATGTATGTCAATTAGTTCTTCTAGCACCTTTAATCGATTACATATTATTAAATAAAACATGAGCATGTATGATCATCATTTCCGCGCGCATTCTTCCCCCTCTCCGTTTTATAAAAAAACAATTTGCATTTTCCGAGGCGTCAAGTACCTGTCAGATCGGAGTAGTGCTTACATAAGAAAACAGAACGGTGGAACAGGCAGAGAGTGTATCTCATGGACGTTTTCCAAGCGCGCGCTATCATCGTTTGGTGAAAGCGCCGATTGCGGATTATCATGTTCCTGTCGCTGTGCAGGAGAGCCATCAATTTTTTTTCTCTCTCTCTTTCTCTCTCTCGCGATCTCGCGTGCGTCAATGGCTGCGCTTTCTATAGCGGCCACGTGCGAAACTCTTGGGTTCTACGCTCTCTCACGACAGATCTCTCGCGCGCGGAGATTGATATCTGGTCACGAACTAGCTGTAACCCGTGCGCACAATACACGCACGCTCAATTCGCGGATATTAAATCTGAAGATGACTTAACATTGTTGGAGTGTGTACGAGAGAACGAGGAAAACTGTTATCTTCAAAGGATTTCTCAGCCAGGAGGACAATGATATATGACATATTATATGTAATGTTATTTGTTTCTCTTACAAAATTCGCTTCCCTCATGTGCGCCTAAATTTGTAATTGAATGTTCAGAAATATTCGTAAATGTCATCGGCACGCGAAATTTCCATTAGACGATATCATTCATCACCTCGGAAAATTGACCATGTTATTTCGTAGTTTGAAAGTAGGGAGAATGTCCTACATTTATCTCTTCATTCCAAAATAACGACGTAAGGTAGAACGACAGTAATCTAATGTGATCATACGTATGATTATACAATTCTGAACCTCGAGAGTATATTGCTTTTTAAAAACATTAATTTGAATCATTTATGTTTATGCTGCAATTATCGATATACGATTTAGATAAACTATTAGGCCATTCACCTTGCAAAGCAAGAGTCGCAAACTTGTACGACTAAGTACGCTTGGCGAAATTAAAAGGTCGGCACGCGTGCTGAAAAAAACTCGCGCGAGGCTCTCGTCAACATTTTTCCGCGACAAATCTCGCGCAGCAGATTCGTATCTCGTCACGAAATGGCCGTTGCACGCGCTCCATTTGCATCGTCGAATATCACGACAACAACGAAGATGCAACGAGACTGCTTCTTAACTTGAACGTTACGCGACACCATTTCAGAAGCCACCATTCATTATTCTCTTCTCTCTCTTTCTCCGATTTATCAGCGGTCATCAGTCTCTCCTTCTCGCAGTTCCTTCATTCGGCGTAGTCCGCGCTTATGATTGTTATTGATCAACCGTTTTGTTTCTCGCCCCTGTGCACGTATGTATGTGCGTGCACGCCCGGCCGAACTGCCACGCGGCACTATAATGTTGGCACGACAGAACGAATATAGAGAACGGCGGACCTTAATGAATCTTTATGGGATGATGTCGTGAACTTGTATATCCTCCGGTGACTGACTGAACCCGGTCAACGTTGACCATTGGCGCGGTTCGTACACCACTACCAAACTTTTCTTTCGGCACTGTCGACGAACATTCTCGTTACTGCATGCTAACGGTAGAATAAACCGATGAAAAAATATAGAGAAATACATTTTTCGTCATCCCATCGCAGGATACAACAATGGAATGCTCTTCTGTAACGAAATGTTCGTGTAAATGAGCTAAACGATAAAACTAAAAAGCGACTTTATAACTTTTAGCTTTAAAAAAATCGTTATTCGTTCAAAGAAACGAAATATAATAATTTATTGTTATGCAATAACATTCTCGTTGACTACGCCAATGCGACGAACTGCTCATTAGGCTCGACGGTGGCTTCGCCGCAAGTTTGATGGTGTAGACACTCGCGTCCGTGTTCGTAAAATTTGAAGGGCGTGCAGAAGGGGTCCCAACTAGCCGCGCGTCTTGATTGTCATCAACTCGTTGCTCGTCGCGTGATATTGTCATTAGCCTGCCTAGCCGTCGTCACCCGTGTGAGTCGTGCTTGAACATGCATTTCTCGCCTCGCGCGCGGAAGAGACCTACTTTAAGTCGTATCGATCCGTCACGAGTCCAATCGATCCGAAAATTCTTTATACCTCGTCACTTGCGCACACGTATATTTATGACCCGACGCGACTGGTATATCCAACTATTGAATTATTTGGAAACTGGTAACTGTGTCATTCATTAAAAAATAAATGCATGTAACGCAAATAAAATTATCATTTCGTTATATCACATCCTTTCTGCCTTGCGATAATCGAACTTACCTGGGTCCGATGAGTCCAAACTGGCTGGCGCTTGCTGGCTAAGGGGTCCGGGTGTACCACCACTTCCGGGGCTACGGGCGTCATCGTTAGCACCCGCGCCGGGATACGAAAGCGACGAGGAAGGTGGCCTCTGTAATGCAAAATAGATCGTAAATTAATTTCACAGTTTTTATTGATTTTTAAATCTATGTTGTAAATATTTATTCCGATTTCTCGCATTTTTTTCATTATTTTATTCTCTTTCGATATCGATTAATTACACGCGTCACATCGATCTGGAAGATTTTACAACTTTTAAAATCGATCACCATCCTTTGCAAATAATATCGCTTTTATATATTATTTTCCCTTTTGATAGTTTTGTTTCATTTAAATAATAGTGGCTTGTGAAGCGCGTGTCACGTTAACATGCGTCAGGAATTTTTTTCGTTATCTACGCTGAACACGCACGCACATACAAGGCATCTCTAAGTCTTCTTTTCAGTCGCAAACAACACATAAACAACTATAAAACAGCATGTAAAAACAACGTGATCGACTTTGATAAAGCACTCGACTTTTTGAATGGGACAGAATTGAAATTAATGGCCATTTACGATGCTGTATTTTGGTATGTTCGGGGAAATAACATTAAATATAACTCTACAAAGTATGTAATATTCATCAAATTAACGTATGACGCATTTAAACAATTTACCAATAATTCCAAAATAATACGTGAATAATACGTCATTAATTTTTAATGATCTTCGTTTTTTTAATATCTGAGCTCTGATTTTTTTTAATGTTCATGATTTTTCACCGACACTCTGTACACAAACCATTGATGATCGCGCGCGCGTCAGACCGATTTCGATCTCGATTAAAGACGGAGCACACGTATCTCTCCACGAAAATGCTGCCGGCATACCTAAATGATTCGGGGGAGCCCGACAGGACGCGCACGACTTACGAATCAACGGATTTACTGGGAGAAGCTGCGCGCGCGACGAATGTCCGCCGTAAATATTCAATCGTTTATTCCGTAGGTGTAGCCGTGTGATAATGATGCTCGTAGAGAATCTCCCGCCGTAGGAGGAAAGAAACGAGACGTCTGCGGATCCGCGTCGGGACACGCGCGGAATTACTTTCGCGTGCGAAACGTAAGTTTGTTTTGTGAATCAGTTCGATGGTAATGTGCATAAAGCGCACGTACATAAATACGTGAATGTAATTAATTTGAAATAAAAATGATTAAGCCATAAGCAAAATGAGAAAATGTTTTAGATCATTGTACATGAATGAGATTTACATGAATGAGATTTTCGTGAGAATCGCGAAGGAAAAGCAAATATCAGTGAGTTCAAGCAACTTTCCTCCTTGGCACGAATTACTTGGTAGCATACAAATAACAAATCGTAGATCAATCTGAGGCAATTCGTTGCTTCCCGCTAATGTATTTCGAAGTGTTATTGCAGCCATGAGCGGGCGACGGGAGCATTTATTAAATGATTCTTCATCGTACACTGCACGAACGGACTTTTCAGGACCACTAATTTTTTTATTTTTCAAGTATAGATTCGAACACGAATTTTTTTGCTCAAATAACATATTTTGATAGCGATCATTTCGAAAGCGACTTTTTATACTTTTTACAAGATATCTAAAATAAAATTTGATGATGTTTGCGAGTTTATTGATCCCGTTCCGAGGTTGAAGGGCAAGAATTTGAAGCAGGCGAATCTCTCGATATCATGGAGCGAAATGTCTGGGTATATCAAGTCTGGCCAGGCAACAATGAGTGACAGCTACTCCCACATGCTGTCATAAGCGTCATCTTCGCGATAATATACCGACTCGCTCTCTCCCTCGATTGCCTGCTCTGGTATCTCGTCTGAAATCGTTACACGGTCAACTCCAGAGGATCTGCTAGAGCGGAGACGCGTCGTATGAATTTATTGGTTTACAGAAGCCAGCATGAGCGGGCATTCGATACAATTTATGCGAAATATAACGAATGATAAATAAGCCACAAAAACATTTATAATTGTACGTTATATATTACTAGAGTTTTTAAATAAGAATAAAAAATTATTACTATACTAAAAAAAAATAGTGTATGTTATTTGATAAGATGAAAATATATGCCTTCGGTTTCAACAAAATGGAAAGATATACAACTATTTTTACTTTAGATGTGTTTTAAGAACTAATAGCTTAAACTATCGAAAAACAAAAATGAATGGCTCAAAGAAAAAAATAATTTGAACGAAATGTACGAATATGTAAACATTCCTGTGTAATGATAATTCATAGAAATGAAATAATTAAACGGTGAGATAATTAAAGATTTTCCTCTCAGGAAATCTCAGATAAGACAATGAACATGAGAAGTCATTCTTCGATTTGACTAATTATTCACGACATTGGCTATTTGTTTAGAGATGCCGATAGATCGCAAGTAAATACGAGAGTGGTAACGAGTAAAGGGAAATTAATACTGCATCGGTCGTCACCGGACCGTTTCCTAACTAACATCTAATGAAAAACGTAGGATCATGATTGTCAAGGCAGATAATCTACCTTATAGGTCCGGTGCTTACAATAATTGGCCGAGCGTCATTTCAGTAAAACTACCTTGAAGAAGGTTGTCAATTAAGTGTCTAATTAATAACCCAAAAGGGTTGTGCTATGGCTGGAATTCTTAAGCAATTTCTCACACATCGTCAATTTTTGTACTATTGTACTAAACCATGAAATGACTACATCTCAATTAACAATAATTATTGGGAAATCTAAAATGAATATTCTCATTTCAAATTATCATCATCCAATCGATAAACTTCGGTCGTACGATGAAAGCTGCGTGAAGCTGTTTATGTCGCATTTAGAAGGAGAGAGAGAGAAAGAGATGTAGCTCACGGTATACCTCCAAAGCTGACGTCACTTCCTACTAAAGACTGAATCGCCGTTTTTTAAGTGGCCAGTAGGGTCCACCGCGTGGACTCGTGTCGATGCAATGATAAACGGTTAACGGGTCGACGAGCTACGCGCTCTTGTTCCACGTCGTTGCCTCTCGCTCACACGTCCGTCTCCGTTTGTATCTGCCAGTCTACTATGGGCACTCTTAAAGCGTAATTCGACAAACCGGATGTCTGGCCTGCCCCTTAAATAAATCAGTTGCCCGCATCTCATATTCCACCCCCGCTCGTTTATACCGTACGTTTCCTTCCCGTTGAGGAAAAATGTCTCTTCGAAACCACGAGAATGCGTCCTTGAGAGGAAGTAATAGTCATCGAGGAACCCCTCGAAAGAGCGATCTGCGAAATTTACGCGAAGGAGGAAAAGTGAGATCTCTTTCGAAGACCGAGTAACAGCATTAGGCAATATCGATTTGCGCTCTGACGCATTCCCGCATTGTTAAAGCCATCATTACGATATGAAATGTCTTATGGAATATCTCATATGAAACGTTTCGTGCAAGTACGAGCGAAATCGGGAATCGTTTGTTGATATTCGCATAACCGCATCCGTAAAGCATAACCGACGCGCGTTCACTGTCATCCTCATGAACGATAAATTACGATCGCTTATCGAAGCGGCGCATGCATCATATGTGTATTCGGTGATTTGAAGCATGACACTTTACGCGGAATCACATGAAATCGCGAGGAAACGTAACTTATTATCGCAAATAGTAAATCGCGCTTTTGAATCATTGTACGTACGTATTAATTGACCGTCGTAACATAGTGCTATATAATTATGTAATTAGAGGCCAAGCATTAGTCTCGCTGACTGGTTTACGGGCGAGATACGTAAATCTCTGCAATTAATTTATTGATGCTCAAGAGCTCGAGAGGAAGCTAAGAGAACAAGACATAAACGAGGCGGACGGGTGTGATAAAGATGGAGAAACTAGAGGATCCAAGTCGGAGAGAGAGAGAGAGGCAGACCTGAAAGATTGAACAGAGACGGATAGATTATGGAGGTAAGGCAGCACGTTGTAAGTATGCCCATCGGACCCAGATCGAGAGTTTGCCTTCTTTGTCGTTCCACAGAACGAGATGAGAATGGATAGAAACGAAGACGCGCGTACGCGCGCGAGAGAGAGAGAGAGAGAGAGAGAGAGAGAGAAAAAGGATAGGTGAAAAGGAGACAGAAAGATGAATTCAAAAGAAAGAGAGAGAAAGAGAAGAAAGTTCTAAGTCTCTGTCTGTATAGTCTTAAATTTCTCGACGATACCGGCGGGCGTATACAGGGACCATAAATTACGATTTATTACAGTGGCAGCGCCTCCGCTCGGTGGATTATCTTACCGTTATGTCAGCACGCTACAATTATATTTACATTTCCTTCGTAATGGAATCATTCCAGCATCGTAACTGTCCAGCCGCGAACTAATCGAGACGTATCCAAGATGGATTTTCAAGGAGCTATATAATAGAAGTTGCAACAACTTATAGTGATTGTCCTTCGGCGAAAATCGGCGAAAGAAAAATCAGAAGACAAATTGTCTAAACATTCGAATCATCATCGATACAAAATCATCATAATGATTCCATCATGTTTTTACATACTTGACATCGAGCAAAAAGTCACATGTACTCGAAAGAATAAATTTGACCAGAAGTTATCTTTGATGCGGGTTAAGATTTTTCGTAACGAATTTATGGTGTAAAGGAGTACAAATGTATCATAGGTGGGACTTTAGAGGCCGTACTAACCACATATAGCCACAAGTTTTGAGCGATTAAATGGCCACGAGTTTAGGTCTTAACAAGGTGTACACCTAACCGGGGAATGATTTTAAAATGGTCGTATAAACGAAACAATTTATAGCTGCTGAGATGAGGAGGGAGGTAAGAGGGAAGAGTGAGAACGGGCAGCAGCCTGTTTTGGAGCTCCGGCCAGTGTCCGTCTCCTTTCACGGGATGAACGCACGAGTGAGCGACGTGTTAGGTACAACGCGCAGGAGAAGACGATCGGCCAGTTATAAATATGGAATCTGGGTACTTGGTGCGTTGTCAATAAAACGAAATCAAGATTCGTGCTGTTGCTTTTACGACTCCTACTGCATCCATCGTTTTTGGCTGCTGCTACGGCGACGTGTTATCGGAAACACGTTCGCCATGAAAACGGGTTTCGGGTTTCCCGAATCAAAGAGCGACTAGGTTTCTACATCGTAAAATTTAACCAGATATTTGCAACACTGATTCATTTCAAATATCCGATTACTTCTAATGTAAAAGTACCGGTGATGATCAAATAGGCTGAGCTTAGGAAATTTAATACATATAAAAATCTATCGGCACAGCTGAAGCTAATAAGCAAAATATAATTGTAAAGTAATAAAATGATATAACGGTTTTTGACACATTCAATGATGTATCGATATATGATACTTAATATAGTTGTTAATATAATTATGATAAAAATTAATTTTTTATAAATTTCAATTTATTCGCAATTAAGAGTAATCCCTCCGGCAGAATAATTTAAGCACAGAATAAAAACAGTATGTAATAAATTCATTTCGGGTACAGAAACAACTATACTCTATAGGAAAAGAACCGAGTTTTTAGGTCAGAAAGATGCGAGGGGGAAAGATCGGTTTAAGAGGCAAAGGGTCCAGCGAGAAGGAAAGAGGGCCCGCACTCGACCAGCTGATGGATCTAATCAACATTCCTCCCTAATCACGATATAGTCTCTTCTCTTTCTCAGAGTATTCCCTGTACCTCTTCTCTTCACGTAAGAGCCTCTCGACTTCCCGAGTCTGTATATACAGTGCCTGCCTTTCGTTCTTTCCCCGTCTCACTCGCTCTCGCTCTCGTTCCCTCGGATGGACTCGATGGAGATTCGCAGATGCGTCCATCTCTCGTTCCGCCATCATCGCCGCCACCACAGTCGTTTTAATTTAACCGCCGTATAAATTAGAATCCCAAATGATCGTCTACCTCAAAAAACCGCCGCGACCACGAAAAACCAGCAGCGCGCCGTAGGTGATCCGCTGACGAACAACCTTCTCTGAATCTTCGAGATTTACAACACGGTAACATGAATCCCAGACGAAGAGTTTGCATGGAGATCATCCGTTACATCCTCAGGAATTAATTAGCCCATGAATAACACGTCTCTCGATCTTCCTATCAGAATTTTTCATGCATTGTATTTTATACAAATGAAATTTATATTTAAAGTAATGAATGGATATATAACTGAGTTGCATTTCTAAATGAAACCATGTAAAATTATTCAGCGCCATCCATTAAATAGTCCTCGTATGGATTTTTTGCTCATGTCAACGTTAATATTTAAAATTTATTTTACTAGCATCATTCAAATGAAATAACTGTCCGAAACATTGGAAAATCTGATTAAAACTCGTTCACACAGTTATCAAACGCGCTAACCACATAGATTGCATATTATTTTATCACGTTTATTATCTAACGGACGATATAATGTTGCATAAAGAAGTGGGAAAGAAAAGAAAAGACATAAAATAATTCCCGCGCATTAATGCAGCCGAGGTGGACGCCGACCATACACGGCGGGATTTTAATTCCCGTACGTCGTCGATCTTCCCCACGGGGTTGCCGAAGGAAGGTCCACGGGACGCAGTGGGTACCTTGCGATAACGGCAGGCAACGTATCGGCAACAACACTGTCGAAACCGGCAGCAACGGTCAGTTCACCGTATCGAGCTCGCTTCGTATCTAACGGCACGATTGCGGCGTTTCTCGGCTAATTGGTTTCCCATGTTGCCTCCGCTCCCTCGGGATAAGACGGCTTTGCCAGTCTCCTCCACCTCCTCTTCCCGCTCTTCCACCTCATCTCCTACCGTTTCTTGTGCCTCTTCTTTTCCCGATCTTTCTCATATACTTTGACGACGTGTGTCCACTTTTTTCCATCGGTTTTAAATTAGCCAGCTCGATCGTCATATGTGTGCATTATCTATACTATTATATATATATATATATATATATATATATTCGTATTTTATATTAAATATCTGCTTGCAATTTTTTTATAATTTTTATTTGGCAATCTTTATTTAGCGAATTTCGTCGAAATATGATGACATTAATTGGGAAGATAAGAGCTCGCATTTTAAGTGACAAATTTACCTTGAAGGTCAAAGATAGAACATTCGCGACAAGGATTTCAATAAGATCTAGAGCAAATTTGTATGCACACGCGTGCTGAAGGTAGCGCGCGCATGTAGGATAAGAGAGCGGGGCGAAAGTGACGCTAACGATTGCCAAGAGGCAACATCTTATCATGAACTGCAATCGCATTAAGCGCGGACAGTGACACCCCAGTCCCGGCTGTGTGTATATAAACGTTCATTAGCGCGAAAAATAATCGAGGATTCGGAAGCATCGTGCAAAGAAACAAGAGACCGGTCGTTAACGTTCCCCGTTCGTTACCGGTGAAGATCTTTATGGTAGAACTTATTATTTTAGTAAATTGACTTTCGTGAAAACTGTTGTGTGTGTATGTGCGTGCGTGCGTTTGTGTGTGTGTGAGAAAGACCATACTGAATATATTCTATATTAAGTGGAATCGTTGTTGCGATTTAACAAATGTTCGACAAACTCTAAGAGCCTGAAAATTTTAATGCGACAACAGACGATACTTTTTGCAGAAACAATGAAGGAGAATCTTAAATTCTTCATACTAAAACGATTATTGTAAAATGTCAATAATTTGTGAGAACCACTGTTCTCATAGGAGGGAAAGAGAAGGAGAGAGAAGGAGAGACAGAGAAAGAGAGAGGTGAACCGGACGGAGTCTTGATAGCGGCTGCTCTGCCCACATATGTTAACGCATTCGGGCATCGCGTGACACACACTATGGCACGCACACAGCACGCACATAAACAAGGAAGGGACGTATTGACAGCGACGGTACTCGACCTGGAACCTACCGAAACGTTTCACGTTTCGAGCTGGCAGTAACGTTAACCAGGATCATGAATATGGCAACTCGTCTAATCATCTGCAACACTCTACCTTGCCATCGAATAATAATTAAAACAATCTGAAGAAGAAATCTATCTGAGAAATAGGTTTAGACAAATATTGGTACTTTCCAAAATTTAGAAATCGAGGAATAGAATTTCGATATCATATATGGAGAGCATAATCCAAACTAATACTCTTATTTTTGTACGATACGATACGGCGTGAGACCGGCGACAATGTGAAGGCTCTCGTCGTCCCTTTAGCGAGGGTGGATTCGATCCGAAGGCGTGATAAGACGAATCGGAGACCTTGTGACACGCATACATGAGGTATAGTCGTCTGTCAGTCGTTCTGTCCGTGTGTTACTACACTTTGGATGGATACTCAGCGATTGCCACGCCCGTATCACGAGCGCGCTTGATCGCGTAACGTCAAGGGAGCAACGCGTCCCCTTTCTCGAAATATGGATCCATATCCGTAAACTTGCATCCATATTTAACGAGGTCGTCACAGGCGCGAATCTTCAGTACGGAACGCGATGCAAATTCTTACGAAAGCTTAGCCAGCTACCACAGTCAGTCGAATGGTCCGTCAAAGATACGTGGGGACACGATCCCACATCCACGTACGTGCGTCCCACATGTGCTGAAAAATAGAAGAACCCGCGAGAGATGCTTCGCTACGGTGAATTTTAGTGATATTTCTCGACAGACAAAGGTAAACATAGAAGACAAGTCAAAGATGAGCGTGGTTCGTGCTACGAAAATGTTCTTTGTATTCTTCTACTCTGTATTCTTCAATTGAAAATTCATTTTAAACAAATAATTCATTTTACATACAATTTCTCACATTTATCTACATTATTATAAACGCAGTTTAAGAAATGGAATTGAAATGTCTAGAGTATAACTCTTGTAGGAGGAAAAAGTGAGAAGCAAAAGATTCACATTTCACAGCTGTCATCAATAATTAATTGCAACATAATTAATTGATACGTGTTAACTTAAAACATAAACAATACTGGTATAAAGCACAAGCACGCCCCGAGATACACATCGGCAATCGATCATTGTTCGTCTGTACGGTTAGTTACTGCAGCGAAGTAACGCGTCATATAATGAGACGCGGAGAAGCTCGCTAATAATAACGCGCGCAATCAAGCGCTCGAGTTCGAGAGATGCCGTTTCTATTGCCGGCATACAGGAAGAGGAGTTGGTCCAGAACTGTCCGCGTTCGACGCTGACCACACAACGCTGGCCGTCAGTGAATAGATCGACGTGCGAATGATATTTCACCCTCGATTTGCGCAAATTGGTCTTTAAGAGATATTGGCTTTCGGAACTGCTGACAAAAGAGGCTGTTGCAGTAATTAATTACCAAGACTGTTCAATGTTATATCTTCAATGTTATAAAAAAAGTATTATTTATATAAAAGAGAGAGCTTATAATAAGAGCCTAAAGTGAATTCTTCCGTTTCTTCATCTTCGATTTTTGTATTAATCTCGAATAAATTTCGGAGATTAATCGTAAGAAAATAATCGTAAGAGAGATTGTATAAAGAGAATAAAATTCTCTCACGAGAATGGAAAATCACTTCGAATCGCACTTTGAAGCATGAACGAAGAAAGTATCTGTGTCTACGTAATCCACAGACTTCCGTAATAATTCCGTCAGATCAGACGAGTAGAACGATCGCCATGGGCAGAAAACAGCTACGGTCGTTAAGAGGAAATGGTTTTTAAAAGGGGAGTGTCGGAAGGGGAGAATGGGGGTTTGCTCGCTCACCTCCTGTCCTTACGTCTGTCATTCGAAACACGCAACACTCTCTCACGCCACGCTATTATTACACCGCGTTGACCGTACCACTAGCCGCATATATGTTTATTTACACTTATACGTTTGTACGACGTAAAGAGTGCTTTCGTACAAATAAAAGGAAACCACAGGACTCGCAGGCGAGATCATCGCTAACGAAAAGAATTCGCGATAATTAGATGTTTACGATTCACATTCCACCGCTCACGTTCTCACTTATCCACACTCATCTCAAGAAGAAATATAAATAATGTGAGAAAAACTCGCACACATACTCGAGTAATTACTCACGTATTAAAACGATACTCGACATCTTCTATAAATATCATCGTGCAAGATCTGCCAAGAGCGGCGTCATAAAATACGAATGCGAATGAATTTTCCTAATGACTACTCACAGTCATTAATCATTAAATTTTCCATGAAACATTTTGCTTTGGTGAACGTGCAAGCAGATTAAACGTACGATGTTCCGTGCCAAATATCTCACGTTTCCTCTCGAGTGTCCATTCCCTTCAAGAATTACAAATGATGTAAACAATGGTTGTAAAACAGAAGACGTGTCGACCCAGCTATATCTTAATTAACAGCAGAGATAAAATAGGGCATCAAGGGCGAACATATGTGTGTGTTTTGTGTGTGTATATGTGTCGTAAAGAATTTTCTTTATCCCTAAGTTGCGTGATCTCTCGCTGGTTTAACAGGAAGTCTTGCACTTTTTACCGCTTCTCGTCTAGGCCACGACAGTGCGCAGCGAATCGTTCTTACCGCGTCTATTAATGTCCCTTACTCTTTATGAGAGAGGGCCCACCGGCACCGTATAATTATCATATTACGATTATGTTTATGGTTCAACATGACTCCAATTAAATGCGTATCCAGTTTGGACGGTGGCCGCAGCCACCAGCAGGGAGTTACCCCATGTTAACAACGTAAACGCACATGGTGTGAAGAGATTTCATTCCGCCAGGACGAATATAGTCTTTATCGTGATTGAACGGAGCAACTTCCTGGGCGCAGCCTCGATTAGCAAAAAAAGATTAATTATTTCCACAAATGTTACATATTCGTAACGCGATGCGTAAAATTCAATAGAGTAATATAATATTACGTAGTTTACGCGACGAATTTTATTATTTACCCCCATTAATTTCAAGCAAGCAATTTTTGCGGCAGTTTTTATAATATTTCCGTTCAAGTTTCATAACCTTTTAGGGATGTCAGCTATATATACTATAATTGTATGTCCTTTATATAATATTATACATACATTCATTTTCGATTTGCATATGCATAAACAAGCAACAAGAGCAAAAATAACGCAGTAATGATTGTAACGAGAAAGTTTCATTGCTCTTTACGCGATGCGATTATCATTCGGAGATCTACGAGGTCGATCATCTCTGATATCAGTGTATCAGCATCTCGATGTTGCCTTATATAGAACATAACAATATCCGAGGGAATAAGAGCCATTGCCTTCCAGTGGAGCTCTGAGCAGTTACGAACGTACGGAGCAGGAAAAGAGGAAACAACGATCAGCTATCGAGATTTCGTTTCTAGCCTCGGGGGTCAGAAATATACATATACGTATACGATCGGCGATGCTACACATCGATTTTATACGAGGCATTTCTTACGAGTAAAGCTATACTATATTATACTTTCGATAAATAAATATTCGGGCAATCAAGTTGGGACACACATAGAGAAATTAGCGAGAATGTGGAAGGAGGAATTCCGCTAGATGTGGCGAAAAGTGTCTTTGGATGTTAATTTAATAAAATAGAAGATTTCATAAATAATTTTATAGATGCGTTGTCGGACAAATATAAACCATTAATATCTTTCATGACAAGCGGCGACAAGCGAGGCGGACAGAAAAAATAATTTATAATATAACGTGATTAAATAAGTGAAATATAATTTCCGTTGTTCCACAATTATTGCGATACGCCACTAATTCGCGTTGCGTGCGCAAGATTTTTTTATTGGATAATGTTCTTTGCTTAGCAAATAATGTGGCGTCTAATTGCGATAAAAGGCTGTAAACGTGCAGCGCGCACGGCGATGTATCTCTGATGTGAATCAGCCGCGCGTGGCGACGAAGGACGGAAGTTAATTCCGGGTATATGCCGATCGTGCAAATTGTCTCCTCTCGCGCGCGCGACGGCGAGCGTAAGCGAAGATTGGATAGACGCATTGTCTCGGTATGTGTACGAGTATATAATAATATAAATATGCTTAACCCGGTGACGGCGAAAGGAGCGCGAGAGAGGAGGACAACGAGATTGATCGCGGGGCGGACGAAGAGAGTGCTCACCAACGAGGCGAGTTGACGCGGAATTAGGGGACGCGTAGAAATGGTTAGGCGGATGTGTCGAGTGATGTACTTCCGGTTATTGAACGCCGTCTGAAGGCTGGAGCGACTCCTGAACTTACGTCACATTCTCTATACGCTCGTCGCAGGCTCCTGGCCGGCACCTGGAGTCGCCGCCGCACGCCCCGAATCTTTCGGCACCAGAAAACACGTTTGCGGCCTCCTGGATATAGTCCTGATTAAATACACCCGTCCAGGAAGAGGCGCATGGCACGAGGAAGAACATCTGCTTCGGTTATTCCGCACGGCATGCTGCTTCCAGTTTACATTAAGTAAAGTGTTGTTACCATTCAATATTAGCTTTAATTTTTTAATCGAAATGTTTAAAATCGATCTCTGCACAGCGATTAGAAAATTGATAACTAATCTATATCGGTTTATAAAAAGAAATATCCTAGATTTATTTGAATGTAACATTATTTACTTTCTTTTTCATGTTTACTTCAAATTGAAAGGATTGTCCCCTAATTTTAAGAAAGTTGATTAAAATTATATGATTATGTATACGTTGTGGAATGCTGACGTAAATGTTATGCGTTATTATATCGTTAAAATTATACCATCAGAATTCACGTTACTCATCATCATCATTCTGTTAATGTCGCTTTAATATCAAATAATATACGTGATGATTGCGTAAATACACGATTCACATCAAATCCATGAGTCTTCCTCACTTAAGCTGAATCTCCTTTCGTAGCCTGAACGGTCCAGTACTCTGCGAGCGAGTTTTAAGGTTCCCTCTTATTACCAAAGACCGAAAATATTTTTTTCGACACTCTCCACGTGTATTCCGCCGATTACCCGAAGGAAATGTATTCCATTAAAAAAAAAGCGAGATGATATGCACACGCACGGCAGCTCCGATCGGTGTAACAGCAATGAAAAGGAAGAACAGTGGGCGGTTCATCCTTCAACGTTGCAATAAATCACTCTCATCAAAGTAATGAAAATTGTCATAAACGCGCAGATTGCCAGAAGATAATTACTTCGCATTGTAACTTTGCATGTTACGAAAGCGTAAGAATAGTATGAAATGATGACAAAACAAATAATATATATTGTTATCGAAATTGTTACATACAAATTGATACATACAAATTGTGCTAAATCTATCACTGTTTAGTCACGGGTAACTCGATAAATTTAAAGCTGATTTATTCGTTACAGTTAATAGAATTTTTACATAGATTATCTAAATGCAATTATTATAGAATAATTGTGTTTAGATAAATTTCCAATTAAATTTCTAAGATATTTGCATTGTCTCCCTTCAGCATTAACAGTTGAAGCTTAATAACTTGAATGATTTATAATCTTGATATTATATTAGATACAATGTTACCCGCATTCAATTCTGTTTAGAATCTTAGAGAGACCACTATTGTACTCTGTCCTGCTTCATCACCTTCAGCTTCCATGTCTGTCTTTTTCTTCTTTCCTAATTCCGTGCTAAAGGCTGCCCGCTGTTTATGGCTCAGATTAAAGACGTTCCCAGACACAAACGAAGAGAATTACAAGAAGCTCTTACGGCAAATCAGTACTTAATGACACAATGGGCTGTTCTCTCCGCGTGCATCTTTACTTTGCCGGCGCTCTATAATTTCAGGGAATGTCTGCTAGTTACCGAAGTAAGTGCTTTATTTGTTCCTGTATTGCGCGTATCCGCGACAGTTCATGCTGTGGTGTGTGTAAACAGAAAGATGGATCTCGTTTAATAAAATTATATTGGAAAATGAAATTTTACAACTGATAAGACGTGTTCTGAAAGGGCCCGCTTGCGTTGAACGTGGAATTCTCTTGACGGCAGGAACTCTCGTGGAAGATACGCGTGTAACGTGAGATTTTTCAAACTGTCCGATCATGAAAGAGGTCGGATCAGTACACACGGTATCGACGTGTGTACACGTCCGTCAATTTAGGATAGCGTCAGAGCGTGACGGTAGAATTACGTAATGCGTGCGTGTTCAATGTGTGCGAGCGCGTACATGACGCTTGGAAGTATCGTTTGTGGTTTACCTCGCGTGCCTTTTTTTTCACCCGGTGCGCACGATGACTACAAAGGGTGGACAACGTGTTTGCGTATGCATACCTTGGAGGATTTGTTAGCTCTTTTTTCGCGGCATAACATACCCGCGGGTGTTATGACGGAATAGACGCGATGCTATGACACGGCAGTTTCCCTCGATAGTTTTTGTTAACCCGTTTGCATCAGCAAGCAGAATATTCTGCGAGCACGACTCAGGTCGTTGCAACGGAATATTCCAGGCACTCAAAAGTCGATGATGCAAATGCGTTACTTTATTGATAACGGGTTAGCTTAGCGCTTTTATAAAAAGAGACATTGAATAATTGTTTTTTTTTTAGTTGAGTACATATCTTATACGTACAGTTGCAATTATACAAAGAAATATTGCTTACGCGTTAGAAAGGAATTGATATTATAACTTCGAATTGCAGGCAGACTCGACAGAATCGAACAGTGAAAAAACATGTGAAAGAAGAAATGGAATAGAATTTGAATGAAGTAAAAAGTACCGAAGTAATAACCGTCTTTAGAGAACGAGATCAATCAAAATTGTCGATGTGCTGCTCGTCGTTTTATTCAAACGACAATACGTCACGTCGGCGTATTGTATCGATCCACGTTACTCCGATTAAATGACATAGCATTGAAGCGCGCGCGTGCGGTCATTACCACGCATCGGTCTTCATTTGCTATTCTTTCCGTTTTTTTCGTTTGCACCTCTATCAAAGAGCATAACAACTCGGCGTTCAACGCGACGTTTTACAAAGCCTGTTCCCTCCGGCGAAGGCTCGCAACGGGTAGAGTCGTTACCGAAAAGATACCACAGCTCACCGTGTAAATGGACAACGCCGACGGAGTAATGACGATTTAATGACACGCTCTGTCGACGTAATGATTTCAACGCGTATATGTCCGGTTGTGCACGACCATATGGACGCGGACGATGTTGATCGCGGTTCCGAAGCGGTTCTTCACACCGCTGCCGCCTGGTCAAACGCGCTAAAATTATAAAATTATGAAGCGCGTGTACACACACGACGGCACAATGCCGTTGCTGATTATTTTATCATGACTCTGCATATAAGCTACGTTCAATAATATCTCCACGATATTATATGTTTCCGACATCGAACGTGGGGGATCGTTTACAGTTCCACCCAGCCACGATTTAATAAATACGGCCGGTAAGCAGGCCGTTACTTATCGAGTGCAAGCGAGCACTATCAGTGGATTAAAGCTGCAACAGCCTCGTCGCATCAATCTGACCGAAGGATAAACACGCGAGAGACTCTTTCAGGATACCGTTCGCTCGTCATCGCTATCGGCTGTCTCCTCCTATTAAGATCACTTTCCTTTCAGAGCCGTGACCCTCGGATGCCGCTAACAGGACGCGTGTCCGCATGCGGTACGCGAAGGATTCTGCGAGTTTCACAGGCTCATAAGTTTGATAAATCCTGACACCTTGAAAGATATTACGGCGCCCACATAACGAAATTGATTGCGATTCTTTGTCTACAAACTCGCTTCGAGAACTCCGTATTCCAGAAACGACTCCCGACAGGATCCCGAGAAAAATAAGAGAGGAAAAAAAAGAGAATAAAAAAATTAAATAAATGCAATGAAACAGAGTCTTCTTAGTGTAAACCCATTATTTACTCATTATATATCAGGATTTTATTATTCGTTTTATCTCATATGAAGGAAAAGGAAAAAATATCGAATAAATAGCTCTGCTTTGAATTCAAAGTATAAAATTTAAGGATTTAAAATCGATAACAGGAGAAGAGAAATGGACGGTGAGATGCAACGGGGCGACGCGGAGCGTCGTCGATTTGCATAGACTAATGAATATGTTAAATCAATTTCACAAAACGAGCAGAGTCCACGAAGGATAAGTGGGCACCGGTCGGTCGCGCGACCGCGGAACGAGGTGCGGAGGCTTGTTATTATTGTAATTGCTGCGTGTGTAAAACCGCGTGTGGAAAATGAACCTAATGTGACGTGTGCGGGTGGCGGTGTCGCACACTTGCTCGTACAAACGCACGAATGCATTCTCGCTAAACGGAACAGAGGGCGAGCCAATATGTAAAGAGCGACAATTTCTACGACTAGGGTGACGAATCGTGCTAAAATTTTACATCTGACCAAGCGTACAAGGTATACCAAAGCTCCTCGTATTTTAAATCTATTCTATTCTTGTCTTTCGTCAATTTTTCAGATCTTGCAAAATTTGTTAATGTGTCCTCAGCTTTCTTAGAAATTACTTTAACTTCTTTGCTCGTTAAGAGGACGAACGATGTGTATCCCCTCCGAAAGATGGAAAAAGACGAGAGGAATAGCAGAAGCAAACGAGCAAGACACAAAGTCAAAGGGGAGACTAAAGGATGATAACAACGAGGGAGAGAGAGAGAGAGAGGCAGTGGCTCGGTGTGCGGTATGCAAAATCTCTCATTCGTTTAACGAGGGAAGCGAATCTCGAAGACGATTCCCGAGGCCTTTTTCGCGTGCAGTGAAGGAGGCGTTCTTCGTGTGCGTCCATATGTCGAGTAGCCGCAGAACGGACAGGGAGAAAGTACAGCGAGGAAGAGTGAGGCAAGAAAAGAGAAAAACGGAGATAGAGTAAGTATAGAAGAGCACTCGGAAAGCAGAGGCGAGTCGGAAGACTGGCGAACAGGAGATGCCCCTTCTCTCCGATCTCTTTCTCGCCCCGCAGCTGCCACGAAAAACTTCTCCGGGCGAACCCTGAAAAACTGCTCTGCCTAACGAACCATCGACCATTCCCATTTAACCAGGAACACCACTTACGTTGGCGCGAGGCAATGCGACGCGACACAACGCGTTGCACCATTGCCGTCCTTATTGCTTCCTTCTTCTGTTACATATGCAGACTCGTTGCGCCTACTATACTCTTGGGTGTTTGATCATTTCTATCGAGAATTTTTCAGAGAGCATATAATTCTTCTCTTCAGTTTTGAAATTGAATTTATTAGTTTTAGATAATGCATAACATTTACATTGTACGAATACAAGCTTGAATCAAGACGAAAAGAGGCTGAGATATCATTAGGCTTCAAACAACTTTACACCAGCGATGTTGAGCCACGTGGGCCGTTTATATGAAACGGATTAAGCGAGACCTCGCTACCGCGCTAAACTTATGCAATCCCTTATCACAGCCGGTTGGATCCTCATCGTAAATACGGTTGCAACAGCTTATAATCCGAAAACACATAGTCGACAGAGCGGCGCTCCGACTCTGACCCCCTTCCTCTTCTTCTTACCCTGTCCGTCCCCGCTATGCAAATACCGACGAAGTAATGGATACGTCGCTCCAATAAACACGTTCATCCGCCTTTCCAGACGGGAGAAAGCAAGCGAGAGACGGAGTATTCGAGAAAAAAAATAAAGATGAAATTATTAGCATTATTGGCGAGATCACGAATTCGCCGACGCCTTCAAAGCTGTGTATAAACGAGCCATTCAGTTACCCACACGAAATTGTGTCCAGGTGATATCTTCGCGTGAATTCTCGCGTTATCATTAAATATAGAAACTCTCCGAAGCACGCAGTTTTTTTGATCCGCTCGTTGGAAACGGGGAACCGGTTTACTTAGTGTAATCGTGCAAGTAAATGACGATTTGGGGCTCGGAATTACACGTCGGAAGGGAATCCGTAGTTGTTCACGTTAATCAGGCGCGAAGCGCATAAGGCGGATTTTACGATATAATCGTCCAGTAAAAAGAAACTCGAAAATGGAAGTTACGCTCGAATGCGAGCAAATAATTTCGTTCGATGATCCGCGAAGCAGGCGCAATTATTTGCTTCAATTCATAAATACATAAATAGCTAACTTGCTAAAAGTAAGTAGACACGATCGTGCAAATTAATATCCTTTTTTTTTTTATAAATGTCAATAAAAAACGAAATACTTCATAAAACGTGCATGCCCGTTCCGAAAGTTCTAGCAATAGAGAATGAAGTAAATAAACGAGTTTTCGCTATTGTATCCAATAAATAGCGCCGATATCGAAATGTTTTCGTGATGATTTCATCAAAATTTTATATTAAATTTTATTTTAAAATTTAATATAAATTTACAATAGCGTCGTGGCAACGGCATGGCGACATGACGAGCCGGACGGTGACTGAATTAATAGAAATTCGTTCAGTAACTTCTTGTCTGTCGTTTCATTTAAAACGCTAAATAAGGCCTATTTGTAATTCGATAAACGGCGACAAGCGATCAACCTGTTGCGCGCGGTCAGATTTTCCTAAATACTTAAAGAAGACAACGCGTTTCACGACACTCTCTTCTGTTTCCAGCACATCTCTGGCGCGTCTATTTTTCTTTTTCTTCAAATAAAATTAAGCCGAGCCCCAAATCGTCATTTACTTGCACGATTACGCTAAGTAAACCGGTTCCCCGTTTCCAACGAGCGGATCAAAAAAACTGTGTGCTTCGGAGAGTTTCTATATTAATGATAATAAGATACTTTTTTACATTGCAAAATACTATAAATGTGTTAAAAAATAATTCTATAAGATCAAGGCAGTAAAATAAGAGCAAAAATGTTACAATTTGATATCGTAATTTTGACGAACTTTAAAATGTTAATCACAGAAACGAAATATATATTGACTGGAGTATTGGTGTCCCATTGTTCCAGTTCGGAGGTAAAACAATCTTATAAATCGAGTGATAAATAGTGACTCTCTTCAGTCGATGGCACGCGTACATCTCAGGAAATAAAACACCTGTCCCGTCCCCCCGAGGAGTTATAAACGTTTACAGCACCACATAAACCTTAATTAATTCTCGATTAGCGTAGTGGAATTGAACGTCCGTCCACCTCTCTCTCTCTCTCTCTCGGACGAACGATTGCGCGTCACGATAAAAGAGCGCATTCTTGTAATTGTAAAAAGAAAAAAAGAAAGAAACAAAGGGACAAACGCCGTAAAAATATGCGCGCGTAATGATGGATGCAGGCATGGTCGAAGATGCAGACGTAAGCTGCGTTACGCGTTATTTATAACGCTCCGAAGGCGCGGAGATAACGTCGCGCCTCGCCCTCTCTTTCGTTCGCGAGCGTCGATCTTCACGTTTATCCAGCCGTCCATCGAGTCCATCGACTGCGTGTGGAATAGGCTAAGCGCAGCGAGTTCGTTATTCCCATTTTCGAATTTTACGAGGTCACTGGCACGCTTCCACCCGCTCGAGAAGGTAACGCAGGTAATGTTTCTTTTCATCGCCCTCCCTCCTCTCTTTCTCTGTCTCTCTCTCAACGCTACGAGATCTTTATTATCGAGCATGCATTATCTCCCGGTGCGGTTATAAACATAAAACTCCGTCGTCCCTCTAATTAAAGATTCATCGGGGTAATTGAGTCGAGGCTTTATTACCGGCTACACTGTAGAGAGCAGCGCCAACCATTTGCCACCTTTTGCCGCTCTTTATGCGTAACGAGCGTGAAAAAAACAAGACTGAGAAAACCTGGCGCGGAATCGGTGCGGCGTAGCGAGGCCGGAAGCGCAACCTCGACGAAATGAAAGAAAGAGGGGCATGAGTCGAGAAGTTTTAGAATACGACGAGTTCCTTAGGTGGAGATAGCGTTTAAAAAGAGTTTAGTGAAAGTCGTGAACACCTGCTCTCCGGAAGCGTCATCCTGGGGTCTCATGCGTCGCGTGTGTTTAAGGTTTTTGTTCGAACAACGATGAAACTCGTAAACAAGTCGACTGATCTGAACAGCTATCGACATTTCGCATGATAGTTTACAAACGCAAAGCAGTGTTTTTCACGACGTGTACAAGTTAATTTTAACAGTACTTTTTACAAGTTTCCGGTCAGATTATCGATACAAAAACTTAAATATATACATCAAACAACAAGTTAGAATAGGCGTTACATCCGGTCCTTGGTATAGCTTATCAATATTATTTATATATGTAAATATGCTTTCTCATTATATACTTTTTTACAACTCGATAGACTGCGGGCCGACTCTTTGTCGGTCTTAAAACACAACACCACGCTTGAGAAGTGAAATCCACATATTTTTAAATCGATTAAAAATTTAATTTAATTTTCTCTATCTCCCGAGAATATATCTCCTCTGGATTTTTACACTTTTAGAAATAAAAGGGTTACATTGGCATCAAAATGTTGAATCCATCTCTCAGGGATAGGACGCGTTTCGATGTTAATAAGTATCATATTTAAAATTCCCTAAAAGAAATATTACGTAACGATTCGAAATGTTTTATTATATACATTATTAAATCCATTATTAAATCAGCCATTATTAAATCATTGATACGATTCGAAGAGTAAAAATGTTACATATTCTTCGAGTAACATCGATTTGCGAAATCTATTGATCTCTTGCCAATCTATTTCGGTTCTTGTGATGATCTTGTGATGAACAGATTTACACTCTCGGTAGATTGCCACACGATAATAACAGGTCGTTCGTCTCTGAAACCACAAAAAGTGGTGCGGTGAGGTATCTACGCACGGGAGGAAAGGGATGTCATTTGTGGAAAATTAGAACGTTTCCGGTATGCCCTTAGGATTTCTTGCCGTCAGCTAAAGGCGACCGCACGTAATAATTGTAGATTAGCCACGCGTCCTCTCCCTGAGAGATGGATTCAACATTTTGATGCCAATGTAACCCTTTTATTTCTAAAAGTGTAAAAATCCAGAGGAGATATATTCTCGGGAGATAGAGAAAATTTCTCTTCAGTAAATTTCAACACGCCATTGAGTCCCGAATTTTTAGGAATTATGGAGCGAACGGCTTCCCAAAAATACATGGAGAACGCGTCTGCAACCGGAGCCTTTTGTCGAAAATTCAAGACGTCTTTTTGCCATAAGGGCTACGGCGTATTTTCCCTTCTGTGCTCGGGGAAAATGTAATTGGAGAGCCCTCACTTGGTCGGGTTCCGTGGGACGGCGTGCGCACACTGATGAAAAACCACGTGGGCCCCCCGTGGGGTAAAAGTCTTTCTCTAACGCAATCGTTTGCGCGCCATGTGTTTCGGGGTCCCTATCACGGAAGATGCCGATGTTTCCAACGGAGGACCGTGTGCGCGACTTTTTGAAAAAGTCCCGGGAAGAGACCGCCTCCGTTGTCCCCGGAAGAGCTTGGATTTCACGCTCGTAACGACCGCGAGTGAGCGGCTATAAAAACGACATAAAGATCGGCTATTTTGACAATCTACGAGCAAAGGCGAGATGCGCGCCGTCCTCGTTCCCCCCCGACCCGACGCTACAACGATAAACTTTACGACGGCTCGTTTCTCTGCGACGTAAGCCCCGAGAGTCGCTCTTGAGCATACTTTTTTTTCCTATCGCCTTCACCGTCAGCACCAATGAAAGCAACATTTCCACGTGAAATCGATCGGAACTGATTCGAGGCTTTTATGAAGATTCGATTATTGTGATGCCCGAGATCAGGAGAATAGAATGTTATCGGATCGGAAAACAACATTTTAAATTTTATTTCCCTCTATTAATTCTATTAATCCCCTATTACTTCATTCCTATCATTCCTATCATTTAACCGTTAAAACGCGAGGTCAATTTTGTCGAAGATTGCACCATTAAGAAATTAAGGCCGAAAGTTTCCAACAACGTTATAACCAACAACGACACGCACTGCTGGCTGAATAAAAAAAAAAATCAACGTTTGTAGTCACGGTTTGTATTCGTGACACGTGTCGATTCGCGGAGGCGAATTCGCAGCGAGCTGCGACATCCGGATAAACGTCGGGCGGTATTTATGACACAGTCGTGTATCGACCGAAAAAGTTGGCGATGCCAGTCCCGGGTTGAATGCGAAAATTCACGCTCGACGGAGTGCCGTGGTAACGACGACAAGGACGTAGCGGGCGGAGGAGGACGCGAGAGAGGACTATCAGGTCAGCGCGACCGATGGGGTGCAGAATGCAAGTCATGGCGGGTAATTGCACCACGCGACCATTACCTCGCGTGCGGGCTGCCTCGGTAGGTGAAGGCTAGTCGTCGGTAGCACCTACGAGAGCCCGACGATGCACACATGCCAAGAAGGCTGACCGGTATCCCGCTTACGTTTGTTTTATCGCCGGCGCCATTTTTTTTTTTTTTTTTTTTTTTTTTTTTTTTTACCGCGATGACGTACAGAGAGCGGGAAATCGTAACTCACGGCAGAACGATGTGCGTTTTTTCTTCCGGAAAATCACCGTCAGCTTCTAACCGATATTTTTCGGATGACGTAAGCTACGCCTTACGATCAGTGCTCTGTCTGTTGCATTGAGTGAGCGCGGACGCTTCTGAGAAATCTCGCGATAATTCTTGCTGAAGCGTCATGCGGAATTAACATCCAGACCGTAAAGGGGATACGCATCTTCTTTCGTTCGCAGACACGATTAATCGGCGATCGACGACACGTGCAATTTGATTTACGGGTGCACGCACGATGGAGATGCACGAAGATGGAGAGCGACGTTTGTGTGCATAAGAGCGATACTATTTGCGAACATGTTCGATAAGAACGGTCGCGCGCTCGAGCATAAACCGGAAGCAGCCATCTAAGATCCTGCGGCCGTCTCGTGTAAATATTATGCTCAAACAGTCCGAAACATTAAACATCTTGCCGATAGCACAGGACAGCGTGTTTGTATACTGGGTTGCTCCCCTTCGATATCTTCGCATCCCCGTGCCGAACCGCGTGCCTATTCCTCGTGTTCGAAAAATGCAGGGATCCGTGTAACGAATGTTGCAGAAACTCGGCATACCTGCTCCGAGAAGAAACTCGAGCGAATCGATTTAAAACGGCGGAAAAGACCCCTCGATGGCGAGCTTAGCTACCATTTCGTGGGGCTGATTTTGCAAGGAAAGCAGCTGACTAGAGACCCTTTACTCTCCCTCTTACAGGACCAAGGAAGATTAGCTCTTCAGGGATTCTCAGCCGTTCATGAAATTAAGTTAAAGTATCTCTTTATCTTTTGATGGACTGGCTCCAATAATCACCAAGCATCAATGTAAATATATAACATCAATTGATCGACCGTATCGATTATTAATAATTTATTTTTCACATTCAGAAAAAAACTCGAAAGTTTTGTAAAGTCATTTACAGTTATACAATGTTTCTCAAAATTTTAGATTAATCTGCAATACTGATGAAAAATATTAGAATCTCATTATTAAGATATTTGTCATTTTTATAGAAAACGTGATTAAATTTTATAAAATGAAGCGGCCGAATGATAACCACTGAAACGACGACGCAGCACGTCATTGCCCTTTGCCACAGCTTGCATCATTCGATAGATTTTCGTTGCACTCAAGACTGCATAAAGGCAAACGTGAAGCGGGCAATGCTTCCCGATCTAACAATCGTTCGCAAGCGATGCGCTTCCAAGAAATCAACGAGCGAAATTAACCTACCGACCGACAGATAAATCGTCTTTGAAGACGACCGTATCTTCGCCGTTTCTAGCGCGAGCTAAACTAGATCGCGCTGAAACAGTTCGACGAAACGAGACGACGGTTCTATGACCGGCGGACAAATTAGTCTCAGCTTCCGTGATTTTCTGCAAAATCGCACGCCGTTAGAGAACTATGTACATACATTATTTCGAGATGAAGATAACAAGAATGTTGTTCTTGATGAATATTTGACGAGAAAAAAATCATTATTTACGAACGTAGTTATTTTATGCAAATTATCTGGAAAATCTGCTACGAATCGACATAATAAAAATACAATAATTTACTGCTACAGTACCGGCCAAAATTGTATCACCTTTAGGTTTTTGAGTATAACTTCATTTAAAGTACACGGATCTTTATCAAATCATAACATGTTTTGATGGTAAGTATAGCTTATCGAAGAAATAAACTTTTCATCAAATAATGAAAACAATGGAAACTTGTGAAAGATTAATTTTATTTGAAATTTTCAAAATATGTTAAATTTAATAATAAACTTTGAATCATTATTATAATAATAAATATTTTGAAAATGAACAACAAAACTAGTTATAACTGGAAAAAAATTATTGCGACACGGAAAACAAAGAAAGCACAAAGATGCGATTTTGGGGAAAATTAACAAAAAATATGAAAATCATGGTGTATTTTGTCAAATTTCATTATACTTCATGTACAAGGTGTACTTCCTTCCAGGTGTCTACTGTAAAATTTTTAGCGCATTTGATATACTTTGACGAAAGTTCTTTAAAGAAAGAAAAAAAAGGTGATATAATTTTGGCCAATACCTTATGTATGAAATTTAAAAAATGTTACTGCAATCATGAAAATTTCTTACCGCACGCGGGGCCAATAATTACCAGAACAAAGACGTGGTATCAGAGCACGCACGCCTTTCGACCTTCGTACCTCAAGCTGTTCCATATATCCACGTGTGTCCCTAGGGACGTCATAGGGCGACGGGCATTGAGTGATGCGAGCGGCCGGGGTTCAACCAACCTTCGTATTGCGCGCCGAATTAAGCTCGCATTATTATATCGATAATGAAATTTGACGATATTGTGCATTTTACAGGCGACCGCTCGGTTTGCCCCCCTGCTACGAACCCTGTCCCCCTTCGCTTTGTCGGCCATTGTCAAAAATCAAGACCGCGACCACCCGCCACAAGCGTTTCACGTTATTATTGTGGTAACGCGGTTCCGTGGGTTAGCCTATATCTGCCGGCCAGGAGCGTGGAAGGACATTTAATCTCGGATACGGGGGTACACATGCGTGAAATCTCTCGCTTGTTACGCGTTTTGTTAATCTCGCCGAGTGTGTTTGTATGTACCTCACGCACGGTCTCTTCGTCGATACTGAACGCTGCGTATTTACATATCGATATCCTGAATTTCTACGTAATGATTAAAGATATTATCTCTCGTAATCTTTCTTAAACACAATTGTCCTTTTTCAATATTTCCCTCTCTTTATCTTCATACCTTTATCTTCTACCCTACCTAAAAAATCAAGAAAATAAGAATCGCCAATGTTTAGGGTTGACAAGAAACTAATTACCTTCTTTATGACAATACGTACTGAGAAAGTCATATGGTGAAAAGGTATATGGTACGACACCGACCGATCTGTTTGTTGATCTAAGCGAAGCGGATCTGCTTCCGCGAAGTGAACTGCCCTACCGCGGTTATAAAAGTGGGAATTCCAGTAGCCGCGGTTTGTTTGCGAACCGACCAGACTCATGGAAATGGTTCTTCCACGAGCGCGATCGTTAGGATCCCTTTTATTATTCGGATCGAAATTAAACGACGCCAGAGTGAACGAGCCTCGTTTTCGCGGTGAGCTTTGTGATCGGGAAAGATACTAGTCCCCGTCGTGTGTGGCCTGCTCGTTCGCGGCTCTTTATTGGGTTTACACGGTAATATGGCACGCAAAGAAAAATATATCGTCCACGATACACCCTCGCAGTTGTGAAAGTCACATGAGATCGCTTCGAAACGTGCTCGTACGTCTACATGTGATCTACGAGGTGATCGTTAAAACATTCTTTTTCTATCGATCACTTATTAGAAAATACATAAGTCTGTTGTAATTGTAACCGACAAAATAAAAAAAATTCTTTATAAATTGCGCCATTCTACTTGTTATACAATAAATATTACGATGATTGATATATGATGGATTATTAAAGTTGTGACATCCAGAAAAACGGAGTCAAGAAATTGAGAAAACTGAAAGAAAACTCGAGTGTTCACTCTCTTAATAAGATTTTCCCCGAATCTCATAATCGATCGTGCAAATATCGAAACTATTTGCCGGGCGTGCACATATGCGTACGTAGAACACGAATCAAATCCAGGTAACGTCCTGCAGTTGTGCTTCTCCTGATTGGGATGCAGCACGCGCACATCACCGGCCACGTTTACGCATTGCTCCCCTTACCAAATAACCTGTCTTCAAACGACGCATCGTAACGTTAAGACCGAGATTGCACGTTGCCATATTACACGAACAAGTTGGAATTACAAGGCAGGACCTACCCGTTCCGAGATTGCCGAGGAAAACGTAAAGCAACGTGCTCGGTTCCGAGCGATATCGCCGACGTCTTTCATCATTCGCAAAGATGATACGTAGAGCATGCGAAATAGGAATAAGAAAAAAGCTCGACATACATACGGCGGAGGAAGTTACGGTAGTAGGCTTGGGAAATTGTCGTCGGTATGCGATTGTTGAAACCGCCGTGAGCGTAACATTGTGGAAGCGGTGCAACGTGTGTCTTCGAGCGAAGCGACATTATTCTCCATTATGGCGCGCAGCTCGGGAACAATATGCGTGGAAAAAGTTTTACGCGTTAATAACCGAATCGTATGCGAATCATACGGACCTAAGTATATTCGATTAAAACGCTGAATATTGAATAAAAATTAACCAACTTAATTGCAATTAACCCAACACTCTCGTCTCTTTCCAGATAATTGTAGCAGTTCGAACCTAACGCGAAATGACACAAAAAGTTTAAAGAAAATTTCTCGTATGATCAAAAGTCACGATACGGAAATAATTAACATATACAGGCGCAACGACGGGGAAGAATTCCTGGTTCGAGACTTATCGATAAAATTTTCCGAGTCGGTGAGCAGCATAGCTGCGATGCGTACGTGATTGGACATTAAAATAATTCCCAACCTGGTCAGGCGGCCCTTCTCTCATGTGGAGAATGTATCTCGTGCCGAAAAAGGCACCTGCAAGGAATCAGTCTACATAATGAAGACATTGGGAGGACGTGCCGCGCTTTGGAGATCCCCTCGAATATTATATCCGATTGGATAATTAACTATAATACATTTTTGTATTCGCGACTTGAGTCAGCTTAAGATCAATATCTTTAAGTGACTATTTTAAGATGTAATCGCCGCTCTCTCGATAATTGTATATGAAAATAAAATACTCTTGCTTTCATTCTTTTCCGTCAAGTTCGATCTTCTTTTTTATATTAAATAGCTCGCAAGTATCACACAATAATTAACGACACATTGGGCAAACTCGACTGACGTAGATTTCATAAAGCGATATAATATTACGCGAGGAATATCAGATAAGCGTTACGTGGAAAATGTTATCTATATACTAATATATAAAGAGAGAAAGCCTTTCTTTGTTACCGTATAACTCAAAAACTATTAAATCGATTTCCTCCAAATTTTGACACCATATTCTCATATACACTAGGACAGACATAGGCTATATAGCATGTCTAAAAATATTTTCATTATCCAGAAATTGATGTTTTCATTTTTTATCATTTACGGCTGTATTAACCCGTGTAGTGCAGTAATGTCACCGCTAGGCGGCGCTTCATCCACCCGCAAGTAGGTTATATAAGGAACATTATCTCCGGGTTTCTGTATTCGCGGATTTATTCGCCGGTCCTACGATTGCCACTATGCCTCGAGTAAGATCAAATTTATCGAGATCTACTGTCCGTGCTCGAAAAATATCACTTCCAATACGTATGATTCGGTCACACTATTATCTCGGGCGAAGACGAGACGGAGGACGCTAGTGTTATAATATTATAAGAACAGTCTCTATTTTGCTATTTTCATAAAAAGAATTAAAATTCCTTCGATGCAATGATAAAGACGCGACGGTTCAATAATTGGTTTGAGTAAGAGCGCAGAAATGATATTGTGATGGTGCGTTATTCCGAAAGGTGTGTGGTGTGTAAATTTCCGCGATATCTCTCTTGACTCCCCGCGGCGCGGCACGTGGATATTGTTTTTAAAAACACCATTAACGAGGATGACTGTCAATCGCCTCGAGCACCGATGCAACGCGCTCGTGTAATCACATTACGCGGCGCACAGCCCCGTACGCTCGGCTGAGCACAATAGCGAGTGTTTTTGTAGTGCGCTCACGGCAGCCATTGTTACATTATTATTCGTATCCTGCGCGCCGAGGGTACCACAGGACGGCGGGTAACTACGGCAGGATCCGCTGAATCAAACCGACCTGCACCCTTCGCGGAGGGAAGCTCGGGCCCTCAGCGCGCGATGTGTACGCTCGAGGTGTTACCGTCGATGTCGCGCAGAACGAGGGGTGGAAGAGAGGGTCCCCCCCTCATTTCTTCCTACGGGCCCGTGTAAACCAAAGCGGAACGATCTGTTCGACCCTCGAGCACCCGAACGTACGAATGCAACAATGAAGACATCGTGAAAAAATGTTTGTCGGTGGCAACCGACTTTTCGTTTGCGGAAGCGTATCGGCAACAGCTGCCTTGAGCGAAAACGAGACGAGCGGGAGCAATTTTTACACAATCGCGCCGTTTTCTTAAATAAAACAATTCTAGAAAGCGAGTAGAAACGAAGACGAAGAAAATAGTGATCGCGTCGATCGCGAACCGCTCAGGACAAACTGGTACGTTTTATTCACGCGCGAGCGCAGAATATTTCGAGACGAAAATTAAGCTCTTGCACGCGTCGTCGCAATTCTCGCCCCTCCCGCGCGTACGCTTCTCCCTCCCCAATGAATTTCTATGAAACATAATATCGTCGATGACCCCAGCACGCGCGCGCGACGTAACGTAGACGACGGAGGTCGCGCTGTCACGCGGGTTCGTCGTTTTATGCGAGCGCGGGGTTGATGGTCGCATCAGTCACCCATCTGGCGCTACCCTGGACCATCCATGCGTGCCGGTTTTACACCGCACCCTGTTATGCATTTGACTACCGACAATGCGCGCAACACGCCGAGATGGCTTGGAGGGTGCGCGAAGGGGAACGTCGAACTAAAGAAGGCGAGAAAAGAGAGCAAACACGACGGGGTGAGCGATTCGACTTGATGAGCGGCTATCCTTTGAAAATTAGCGTTTAAATCCTCGTGATTTGATCGATGGCCTAAAATATTCCTTTCCAATGTATATAATAATTGTACATTAGAAATATTCAAATCGAAAAATCTTATCAATTTTTGTGAAATTATTAAATTTAAACATATGAGACACCTTTAGTGTTTAAAATTAATAAATACGAAAATCTTCTCTTTACCAGTGATAAGAAATTCAAAGAAAAAGCAATAACTGACGTCAAACTGGCATAAATGATATAATAATTAACGTTTATTATACGTTTCGACCTTTGGTTTAGGTCCTCTTCAAGTATATCTATAAATATGATGTGAAGGAACTATACAATCGTTTAAGGCGCAAAATTATACATATTAAATTTGAAACTTACATAATAAGCAGTCCGGTAAGCAATTAATACAAAATTATAATATTGATGACCGATTTATGTCGTCATCAATATTATAATTTTGTATTAATTGTTTACCGGACTGCTTATCATGTAAGTTTTAAATTTAATATGTATAATTTTACGTCTTAAACGATTGTATAGTTCCTTCACATCATATTTATAGACTTGAAGAGAATCTAAACCAAAGGTCGAAACGTATAATAAACGTTAATTATTATATCATTTATGCCAGTTTGACGTCAGTTACTGCCTTTTCCTTTAAAATTAATTATGTAATTACGTAAGAGTAAATGAATTGTATTATCGCTAAACGTAAGTAAGAAATTTTTAGTATAAAATCTTCAAAAATTAAGAGATGTTTTTAGAATAAAGGATTTGGGGTCCTCTTAATTGTCTCTTTAATTCCGAAGTACCGGAAATTTTAATTTTATCAGTGTACACGTCTTTCAGTGTAATTTGTTTAAATATAATAAGATGAAATAAGGAGAACTAATGTATGTCTGTTTAAAGATACGTGCACAGAATTAAAGTTCTATATCAATTATTCCGAAATAACGAACCGAAGTAACTTTCACAGGAGATCAATTATTCAAGCAACAGAAATACGATACGAAAGAATTTTCTTTCGTTCTTTATAGCTAGGTACTGTTTTACTGCTTTATTATTAGTCCAATGAAAGTTGCAAGACCGTTACTAATAATAAAATTTTTTTTATGGTGATAGATGATTAACCCATGTATATTTAAATCATCTTGTTTGATTTCTTATACAAAAATTTTGTAGCTTATCTGAATTAAAAAATTACTGTCATATTGTAATAATATTCAAATAAAATAAAAAAACTATTGAAAAAGAAAAAAAATGCGAGCTATCAGCCAAGTGTTCAATTTACTTGGCATAATGCAATTCGGGAAATGCGCTTCTTTTTTGAAGAAACTTTTTTACGCTATCGCGCTAAAATCATTCCTATTTCGTTATTTTTCCAGGTAATATTAAGCTGCATTGTCACCCATACGCGAAAGGATGGTAATGGGCAGAAGGGTTCTGATGATGGGTGATCGCTCATCGAGAAGTGACAGTGGCGATGAAAGTATGCCTTATCGTTGAATAGGCTACAGTATCACATAATGAGTCCTCGCACAAGTCGTCCGCAATTTTCACATACGTCGAATTACAAATAAATAACGTTAAAAAAAGAAAATTACCGGCAGCTCTGCGACGTTTTCCATTTCATTAGATAAAAATCGCTGATAGCGAAACATGGAAGAATCGAGAATTACAAATATTAAAATACATATAAAATGTTATATATATATATATATATATATATATATATATATATATATATATATATTTAATATAAATAAAAGACTTTAAAAAATTAATATTTTTAAATAAATATTATAAATAAAAAAAAGAATGCTTTAAATTGGATGGAAATTATAATTGAGATAGAAGAGACTGAGATATGTTATAGAACTCTAAAAAATTGATTCGTGACCGAGTGAAAGAAGTTCTTCAAGATTCACGTCCAATTGAAAATGCGTTCGCGTACCAGCGATTTTCAATCGAAGAGATTCCAGGCGATCGCAGGCTACTTTTCCCGTATTACATCTAAAAGGATAAAGACGGAAATCGCGAAGACGAGGGATGGCCGCAAATCGAGCATTCACCGGCCGCTAGAGTCAATTGGTATTATTAGATTGACACCCCTGTGCACGGGAACGGGGGGGCCTGAACCATCCCCCGCAGCCGGCGAGACGAGCTCGAGACCCTCAGAAGAACTCGACTCGTAGTACGTTACTGGATATGTGCGTGATGGTTGGCGGTAAATTTCATTCGAGGAATTATCATGATTGAATCAGCTGTTCCGCACTCCGCTCCACCGCGGCCACTTCACTCGAGTTAGATTCGTAGCCCCTACGGTCTACTGACGCTTCTCGCCCTTGCCAACCCCCTTCTCGTTCCCTCCCCCCCGTTCGTTTCGCTCTCAACCGGCAACAGATTCGAATTTTTCCCTGAATGCAAAGCAGACCGATTCTCTGCATACAATATCCCGTCCGTGAGAGGTGTGCACGCGATGAGCGTGCTCTTAAGTTTCTTATTCCACCGTCGGAAAATATAGCTTTACAAATAAAATATAGCTTACAATTTTACACACGGCGGGACATGCATTGTGCAGTGTAACGTTAGCTTTATTGCGGATAGGTGTTAATCCCGATTTTAATCCGCCGCGGAATGGATTGGCGCTCGTTCGCTCTCGTTCCGTTCGAATACCTTCACGGGCACTCGATATTTCTCGATTAATTACGTCACGTTTCCCGTAATTCAGTCACATTATGCCGAGACGAGCGGTGCCGCAAAGCGATCACTTCAGGAAGCCGAGGCGACGGTGTATCGAGTGTCGAAGACCGATCCTTTCGCGGCACCACAACGAGCCGATGTGTGGCTCAATGCGTGCATGCGTGCATAAGTGTACGCGTGTGCGTGCTCCGTGCGTTATGCCGGCGGTCCTTCCCGAGCCGCAAGAGTGATTTATGCATGGTCGTGTCACGGCCAACTTGATACAGTTACAACCCGCTAACTCACCTCGCCGCAGCCATTGCCAGCACATGGTTTCGAATGACTCCAACTCTTTTCGGGATTACGGGAAGTCGGAATTTTACTGCGATCGATAACGTGCTGCTCGCGTGCGTGCGATGCTACCTCCTCGTATTAGAAACGCTAATCGTGGCGAAATGATGGATTTTATGTCATAAGTGCTAAGGTAAAAATTCTGTTTTTCTTAAAGAGACAAATTCGTCTTATAAATCACTGTACTTATTTCCTTTACTTAGCACTATATTTATAAAATTTTAAATTGATGTATAGTTAAAGTACAATCAAAGCGTTAAAGGATAAATAAAACAGGAACAATTGATAAACCAGGAAAATGTTATTTGCTTAAAATACATATGCATTTCTTTTCAAATAACAATAAAGTAACGTGTTTGTTGCAAATCTTACGAAATTAATTTCCACTGTATCGTGTCGATACGCGATATTTTTGTCCAGAGCGCGTTTCCGATAACTCGTTATTTCGTTCCTACGTATTTTTTAAATCGTGGCTCAGATACAATACGACATTGAAAAAAAGAACAATTATAATTGAAGATTGAATGACACACGCGGTTGACAACCACTGATGTAGAAAGCGGAGCGATACCTCAAAGGGCGCGCTTTCCGCCTCAATCCGCTCCCGCTCACGAGGGCACACATAAATGCAGGCGCAATAAATCAAGTTTAACGCGTGTATAATATTATATTCTTTAATTAAAAATCGAGAGGTAGAAAGATTACACGTCACACATCGAGGTTGCGGCGCGTTTCTTCTCCGACTTCGACGTCAAGAAACAATGAAAGTGATTATACGAAATGCTTTGACACGGTCGATGATTTTCACCGCGACGAATTTTCTGTCAAACTATGCTCGATTCCTGACCTTTTTAGAAACTTCAAATTTATATAATTGACACGCATTATTACACATTATTGTTCAACGTGAATTTAAAAATCTTTTTTATAAAGTTATCGTTTATATAGTTATATTTTATATAATCGATATTTAAAAATGTAGGAATATCTAAATGTAGCAATACCCAATACGTTTAATTTAGTTATCTTAGTCAATTGTTTAACTATCACAATGTGATATAGAAAAACGCGTTTTTTTTAATATATAATATTAAAAAAATATTACAAAATGGTTCTCGATAGAGTGCACAAACCAAATTTAGAGAATAAAAATTGCCAGTGAAATTATATTTCACTCAAAGTTCACTTCTTAAGGAAATATAATACAGCGCTCGATTAGCATCTCCAGCGATTGCAACGACGGGATTGTTATTATCTCACACATTATCGGCGTACTCTGTTGTCGCAGCCGAAGCTGATCAATCGGCTATTATGACGATGCTATCGCGTTTCCACAATGTGCAAATCAATAGCGATGAGCCGACGATTAAATTCTTCAACATTGCTCGCCGCGTGAACACCAGACAGATATGTTTTCGATATACCGCGTGCCGGCTATTCTTCGGGTTCAGCGCGTAACCTTGACAGCTCGCGATTATCGTATGGTCGATGTCGTTGCTCTGGATTAAGCGACGATTAGATAGACTAATGATCTCGACCGGTTCGACTCGGCTTTATCTCCGACTTTCGTCGCTTATCAGCCACTGCAGAGATTACAACGCGTTACGTACTGCCTGCGAAACACTCATTCACGGAGATCTGAAGTGTCATTGTAAATAATGATGCATTCACACTTAAGAAAACACTATTTCTATTTTCTGTATTATAGATATAGTCAGAGAGATAGATTATTATTATTTATAATATTATGCTGTAACAGTCATTGAAAGTATACTGTCGAGAGAAGAACTATTTACGTTATGATTGTATAGAAGCTTTAATAGGGAAGTCGCTTTTACCGCTTGTTTGTAATGCTAAGCCAAAGACGTGACAGCGTTATAATGACGCGATAACAATTATGCGCTATTCTGCGATTCAGAGTTGCGTCGATTAATGCGATCGGCATTACGGGTGGTTCTGTAAACACAAGGGGTGGCTTGTCGGGCGGCGTACAGGTCGCGAGGGGTAGGATTCCGCCGAATCCTGGATACCGTTAGCCTCGTCGGGTTCGAGGAAAAAAGCTGATGGGGACTCGAGGGTGCACGACAATGGAACCACCCCGTGTGAGAAACGCTTGTGATGTTGTTCCACGAGCCGCCCCTGTCATCTGGTGGTGACTTTTGTAAACACCATCGTGTACCTCGGGGATGGACAGAGGCATGCGAGTGATGGGGACATCATCCCCTTTACACCCTGCCACATCTTTCTTTTTACGAAAGGAAGTACATATCGGTGAAAAAGAAAAATAGATTAATTATTGGATCGTCATCACTATCGTGTGATCTACGTAATTTTTCATCTTCGCAAAATTAGTTGCCTTGATATTTATCACTTAAAGCACGAAACAATGCTAAAAGAGAATTGAATAATTGCGATTTCTTTCTTGAAAGATGCAGTTGTACACTAAATACAAGTAGAGATTCACAAACAACGTTATCGCATCGTTAAATCATCGTGAAATCAAACAACACAATCAGAAATATACATGTGGTTAAGGCATAATTACCAGAATATACGATACACACGTACGGCCAATGGAAACAGCCTCCGGGCTTGATCTCTCAATAGCGAGCTTACGGCTTAGAAATCCGCCCCGATCTCGCCGTCCCCTTTCAACCCCCTAAATACTGGTATTACTGATTACAGAACCGCAGCAGCACGTGGCTCACGTCTGCGCCCGTCACAGTCACACCGGCCAATTTGCGTTTCCGTAATTTCCGCCTGACAATGGACCACCCCGCATGTACACTGCGCGAGCGTATGCGTGCATACGCGGATTGATAATCCGTACGCGCACACGCGCACGCGTTTCGGATTGAATGCTACTGCCAATTTCGCGTGTGGTCGACAGCAACGATTGTTCTTTGCCCGTATATACGCTCGTAGTAACGAAGCCGAGAGAGAGCAAAGCGTTCGCTTTCACACGCTCCTCTTCATCGGCGCGATTACGGGGTGTGTCCGCATCAACGATGCCGGTCACTTCGATAAAATAATGCGACACGTTGTAATTATTATATAATAATTACATTATATGATAATTACATAGGACGAGAGAGAGAGAGATCAGGGAATCGCTACAGTAAGAATCGATCGTTATATATTATTTCTTGATACTCATTTTGCTCACTATTAACATGTTACGAACCTCTCCTGTTTCTCCCTGTAATACATTTACGATTTTATTTAAAAAAGAAGGACGAAACTTTTTACGTTGAAGCTGAACAGAATAAATTTTCTACGTTCACTGTAATCACTGCGTGTAGTTAGGAAATTTTCGTTAAAATCGAGTCCTTTTCGAATTTTCGACAAGCTACGAGATACGGCAAATCCTTTTTAGCAATCGGAAAATCTTTACCTGCAGCCGTTTAGTTGGACGGCTCTGATCGCAAACAGAATGCCCGCTGCGACTCGAACAATGAGATCCTCAGCGGGGGTGCGTTACGGTCTATTCTCCGAATCCTTCCGAGAATTTTTCCACTCGACAAAGGACTAATGTTCAGGATTTTTGGGAATTTTCGTGCAGCAACACTGGATAACCCTTGGTAACTGTTGATGTTTCACGGTAAGTAACGGTACATTTTTGTACAAGCCGGAAATGGTCGACTGCTCCGCAAATTTTCACAATAGTATTAGTACCACGAAAAATCGGCTATCCGCTTTTCGTGGCAGCCTTGGTTTCCATTCGTAAGGAACAAAGATCGAAGGACGATAGATCGCCATGTCGGCCGAGTGTTGTGACTACCAACGGACATAAGCAAACAGAATCAACGTCAAGACTCAGTAACAAATTCGATCCGGTTTTATCGAGGTAGACAGAAGTCGACGGATGTGAATTAAGAAGAATGGATAATTCCGACACTATAGAACGTGAGCAAACCACGTGCTGTACAAAATGTGAATAAGAAAAGCGATTGATATTTGACTTAAAATAGTTTGAGCAGAAGTCATAGGATACTTTCACTCGATTTTATGAAGATATTTTTACAAAAAAACGCTCGAGACATTGATTGCACTTAAGATGTAACGTGAATCACGTCACAAACTTTATCACATAAAACTTCCGATTCCTAACATGACTTAAAAATATATTATGAGCATCCGCTACAGTCGCTATAAATAATTTTTCACGAAATCTCATTAGAATAAAGATGGTTTAAACGGCGTTCTCAGCCCTCTCGAAAAATCCGTTCTCTTACGTGTGCAAATCGCGGGCGGCATGAATGCGGCTGCCACCCGCACTGCCAACGCAGGATCTCCCCCGCAGACGCGCGCAGTCGGCGAATAACAAAAAACCTCGAAATCAACCCCGGCTCGATATGTGACTCGAATAATGGGGAAAAAGTTGTCGGTACAATGGGCGGGCGCGGAGGAAGCTCTCGAGCCGGTACCAAAATGAAATCTAGGCGAAAGGGGTCGGTTGGCGCGTTTCTCCATGGTATCTGTGTGCCGGCGCGTATACACGCCGGTACATGCAACAGGACTCGGCTCTAGAGTACGACTCTTTATTTAACTGGAGTATAGAAGATGTGAATGCCAGGGCGGATTAAAAGCGCCGTGGAAGAGAATAGGGGGAGGAAGAGGAGGAAAAGAGAGAACGAGAGAAGGAGAGAAGAAGAGCGAGCGCCAGAGGCCGGTCGCATCGACGCGGAGGGACGAAAAAGAGGGAGAGGATCATTTGAATGAGTAATACTACACCTCGCGCACCCACCCACACCGCCATACAAGTTCCGAGCACAGCAGCTTTGTTTGATACGGCGCATTGTGCTGACTGCCACCGGTTTACTTTATACCGACGCACACAAATTCGCTTGTCTCGCGTACACACGTATCCACACATAGTCGCACGAGCATTCCCTCTCGTCAAACCCTCTCTCTCTCTTTCTTTTCCTCGATAATCATTCTTTACGACCTCGGAATACGCAGGGTTCAGCTTGAACCACCGAAAATTTTATTATAATACGACCAAAGCACACGACAATGAGGCAGCGGCTCGGTCAAGTCGCCTTATGCCAATCACAGAGTGGTGGCGGTTATGATTTCAACGAGAAAGAGAGCGAACGACAAAAAGATTGGTAAAGATTTCGATTTCCTACTTCCTTCTCATGACAGAAAGACGACGCTATAAATCGGTTAGTAAAAAATGAAGAATTTACAATTGTAAGAATTTTCAAGCGAAAGATTTACATCGAATTAGAATACTCAAATCTAAGTAAAATAATATCTCCAGTTTACTTTGCAAGCAATCAACCGCAAAGTTCTTTTCCCTTAACAATAAAGTCTTGAAATTTCAAAGATACGAAACATATTTATAATTTTTCTGGTAAGTTTGTAAAAATTGTATATATGTTACTGATATCATTACCGCAATAATCTTATTGTTACTAGCGAGGTACATAAATTCGTCGAGGTATCGGAGGTCCGATAATCGCGACTAGTGCGGGCGCGGGCGTAAATCGACCTTCGCGAGTCGCTGCCGCCGCGACGTGTCTAGGAACATCGTAGATAAGACACGTGCGATTCGGCGACGTGTACGTACGTAAACGCGGGCATGCTCTAATCGCGCGGGGGCAAACGGGCACGTACTGGACCCGCCGCATGTGCGTGTACGTGTGGTGCACACGCGCGATCTCGCCACCACTCTCGGTCCCTCCCGCGTTCTGCACCGACGGCGATAACGGAATGCAGTATTCGCACGAACCTAATCCGGGGGTCCGCGGGTCCTGCGCTTTCGCTTCGAAATTTATCTCGCAGTGACCGCAGATAAGAACCGACCGGCCGTGGTTTATCCCGGCGCAGTTAATAGTGATCTCGCTAAGCTCTCGAACGAAAGGCAGGTTTGGTAACGTCCCCTTCGTCGCGCCTCCTTCGTCCAGCCACCAACCGCGGAGGGATAAGCGTGAATTTCGATTAATTGAAGCGACAACGAACTATTATAATCTCGCTTGTTATGTGCGACTACTTGGGGAATAATGTTAAACGCTTTTCTTCGCGTATAATGATCTCGTCGTGTCATATAAGAAGAATAATAGGGTTATCTTTCGTAAATATAATAGAAATTATTAAGCTCAAAAAGAGTAATATATAGAACTATCAGGTACTCTGTTTAGATAAAAACAATTTTTTCGCTTTCATGGATCCCTTTCTGATCAGAATCGTCATCGATATCAAGATGATGTATCGTACTTTACATTCGTTCCACTAAAATGCGATAAGAAATCATGCAAATTATGTATTTCAGAAATGTAAACAGAGATATATATCTTTTGCATGGTTCATGGATTCTATACCACGATGCCAATTCTGGTCGAAGGAAGAAGCGGAAAGCTTAAAGGGCTTGCGAGATAGGTGAAGTTAGACAACAAGGAGGATGCACGCCCGGCTTTATCGCAGACAGCAGGATAATTAAATTTGTCGAGCTGATTTATGGCGTTGCACGTAGGGGTGGCGGGGAAGAGGGATGAAACTAGGCAAGACTAGGGTAAGGGGCTGATACTGCCACCGTTCCTCGTACCAGGTGACACCAGTAGACTTCTTCAAAGTACATGAGGACGAGAAAGACGAGAGAGAAATGTGCGGAGATTATTTACAAAATTTCATTATCTCGCTGCAGAAAATTATAATGGCAAGCGTCTTTTTGTAACAAATATATACTAATATGTTTCTCCTCCACAGATATCTTAAACAATATATTAATAATATAACAAATTATAACTAATAATAAACAAATATTTTTACCTCAATACTTTTATCATGATATTTTTGTTAGATCTCAGTCGAGTTTCGACTTAACTTTGTGGGGAGAAAATGATAACGCAAAACAAGTGTAATATTCGAAGAGCCGATTATTTAAGAGGCCGCTCAATAATTCATGGAATTTCGTGACTTGCCGTCCTGGAACGTGCTTAACTTCTAACCCGAAGCTGGTGACACATGCGATGGAAGACAGGAGGAATATCGTATCGCCTATCGCGGTGTATTCTCGTAAAAAACTCTTCGTCCCTCGCCTATCGCGAAAATCGAGGCGAAAAGAATTAGGGGGCTGGTAGGATATATCTCGGGGGAGCGGAGGGACCGCGAACTTTTTACCCCTCGTGCCAAGTGTCGCCGGCCTCATTAAATATTCAACTCTGTAATACAATATCCACCGTGTAGAAGGTACTGTACAAGCAGGATAAACGATTTGCGAGGCTGAGGGGAAGGGTCGTGGAGCCGAAGCAGGCTTTCGTGAAACGGCGCTTTCGTCTCGATACAAGGCCTTAGCAAAGTTTCGAAGGAAGAACAAGTCATATAATATAGACTGGGATTTAGCGAAGACTGAAAGTCGTCACTCGTAGTTTGTCCGTAACTTCATTACGTTACCACATTGTATATTCACGCGCGCGTGCAAATTGCTGTTTAAACGATTAAATAAAATTAATTAAAATGTTATAAAACATGGTAAGTTGTATAGACGGTACATAAAAAATAAATACTAAAAAAAAACAAAAGCGATTGTAATCGGTGTGTCAATCTTATTGTAATTAAAATTAATACTCAAGTAATAAGGACTATGTTTTAATATTACGATAAAAAGCACGATGAAGTCGTATCTGAGATAGGATGGGAGATAAAAGTGTCACTCATCATTCGCAGACATAATTGTTGCCGGTAAACAAGATACGAGGCAATGATATGTGACGTATCGATAAAGTCACAAATATACCTTTGCACTGCGAGTGATAGAGGAGATATCTTTTCACAGCTGATCGAGCTTTCTAGAGGGTCTCGCAAAGGGCCAGGAAATTTGCAATATTTTTCAACGGAAAAAACCCGGCAACGAGGGTGCGCCAGGAATGAAAAAAGAGGGATTTCTGGGGAGAAGTAACAGCAGGGTGCCTCGCATCAGAGCATATTTATTCCTCATAATCACAACAGAGTTCCATGGAAGCCGCGATCTTGCCGTTACAATGTCTTCAATATCATGGCTTATCAATGATCCTTTATATCTGCGCAGAATGCTCCTCGTTTATGAAATTTTTTAGGGAAATATGTTATGTTTCACTTTAAAATTCGAAGATATTAATGAGATTTAAAAATACAGAAAGCGCATAACAAACAAAGGAAACAACTAAAAATATTAATATTATAAAACTTTAAATAATTATGATTGTTAGAGTTGACCAAGACTAGTTCCGAATTTAAAACAAAATCAAGACAAAATTTTTGATTAATTATTAATACAATATTAAGACAAAGTTATATATATAAAATTCTTTTTGATAACCTTAGTTTAATTTTTTCATATGCAAAATGGATGAAAAGAATTATTCGAAACAAATGATATAGTATAATTTAATTTTTTAGTTTTTTTAGTTTTTTTATATATAACAAATAAGAAAAATTTTTGAAATTATAATTTTTACATTAATTTTTACATTAATTTAATTTATGTATTAAATATATTATTGTATTCAATTTAATTAATCTTTCTATTATTTTTTCTTCTCTCTTTTTTTGTTTTGACGAAACGAATAACATAAATGATAATGATCTTATGAAATTATCTTAAATCATATTATAAAGATTATGTTAAATATTATTTTAAACAATTGTTTAGATAAAGTTATTAGCTAAAAATTATTAACAAAATCGAGACAAGACAAGATTTTTGTTACAAAGATTTACTCAAGATCAAGATTAAAATTTTCAAGACATACAATATTTTCAAGAATATTGTCTTACTCCGTGCAACTATAGATATTACTTTGATAATTCTATAACAATTATACAGAAAATTTTTTTTATCCTCATAATTTTTTCTCATAATCGAAACTACTGATAAACGGCAGTCTTTAAATTGGAGTTAGTTACGCGTTAGTGTCGACGAACGCGAGAAGAGATTTTCGCGAGCTGAGAGCCGGTTATTTTAATAACGTTATAATAAGACGTCGCGGGATTGATGCTAAACTATTTGCTGGCAGCCGACGCCAAAGCCGAAGAAGCTCGCGGTGGAAATACGGCGAGCTTAAAAGCAACGGAGATGTCTAGATCTTAGACCGTCGCCTACGAGTCATTAACATACTAAGCCGTGCTGCAATGAGCCTACTGACGCTTTCGGCTCTTCTCGCCGTTAAAATTAAATCTGTTTGGTATCGAAGCTACTAAATATCTCTCGTGCGCGAATGTTACAGAAACATATCAAAGGATTGAAATTCAGATTCTAAGTTACCAAACCACTAGTCAACTTCGGCAATCGCGCGTGAAGAGGTTTTAGTCAGGTCAGTGATCCTCCTGTGGTTGTATTCACTCGGCTTAATCGCTTCTCCTACCACACATCGTCGATAGAAATGATCGTGCCCGATGACTTTACGGGCGTCGATGCTCGTTCCCTTGATTTACGGCCCCCCTAACCTTCGCCGTGTTACCTACATTGTTTCCCCCCGGTGAGGGTTTCTCTTTACACGCGCTGCTTGCGCTACCTCGACCGGGGCTTACCGGGGAGCGACCTCGACCTCGGTAAACCACATAACGGAGTATCCTCCGTCTTCGAAGGTTCGACTTGCTGTTAACCATCGAGCCAGCAAACCAGAACCCATGCTTTCGCTGTGTAATCGATGTTCCGTTCGAGTTCTGTGCGATGGACTTAGATCTCATGAGAAGAGAAGCTCTCGTAAAGAGTATTTCTTTATCTATCATTTAAAGCAAAACATAACGTTGCGATGCAAAGTCATGCGATTGCTAGATGATTATTATCGATAACATTATTGTAATTGCATGTACAGTTGGATGTATTGGTACATGTGCGGTACTTCCAACACAAATGAGACGAAGCGTGTCCCTTTGTATTATCATTGCTGACGTATTATAAAAAGTAACCCGACAATGCAGTTCGCATATAAAAACTCTAGCAAGCATCTATTGTGACGAAACTCCAGGAAGCTATGTAAATTTAGAATATTCATCATGAAATAAAATTAGAATAGACTATACATCTATAAATTCACAGGAAACTTCTCTTTCTTTAATCCTTCTTTCATTCTAAACTTCTGAACACAGCTGCGCTCGCATTATAAAATCGAAGGGTGCATCGCCGAGAGTGAGCATGTTGTTCCCGATTCGATATTTTCGTCAGTTATAAATATCAGATCAGATGTAGAATCAAAAATAATTTTCACTTTAAAAAATAAAAGAATAACTCGCCGCTATATGCTTTTCCAACTTATTATGCTAAAATTATTAAGCTACTTTTACATAAATCAAAATTAAAAAAGATTTATATCCCAAATAAGATGCGCGTTCACCTACTAATGTGACACATTTATGCACTTAGCTTTCTCTCTAGTTAATTTTTACTTGGAATCTATCCTAAAAGAATCTATCTATCCACTTTGCCGCCGAATTGCTAGACACGGATGCAATCAATTGATCATCATACATTCAACGGAATCCATGTCCAGCAATATTTTTGAACGATGCGTTCGCGCGTCCATCACATATAACTACCGGTTGGCTGGTCCGACAGGACCGGCGAGTTGTTTTGCAGCGCGCCGGAATAGATATCGGCGGTAGCTGGCGCGGAGACAGGGAAGTGCCACTATTTCTGACGAGCGCGAAAGAACGTCCCTCCGCCCCTCGTCGTCGTCGTCGTCGTCGTTGTCGTCGACGTCGATGTTGTCGTCGTCGTGCTGCTGCGTCGTCGTAACACTCTCTTGTCCCCTTGTACGCCTCTACCATCCAAGGTGCTCCTAGACGCGAGAGTGAACGGGGGATACACTGGGCGTCGTTTAATAAAAGGCAGACGCCGAGAGAAGCGGCCAGGAATAACCAGTCAAGATGTCACACTTCCATATAGACATCGTGCCGAACGGTTCCACTCGATGATCCGCCCGATTCGCTCGTTCGCCGTTCATTTCTTCAAGCGGTAACATGGATCTCGAAGCAGGAACAACCAGAGCACGCGCGCGATTAATGAGTCGGAATCAAAAACGATCTCGCTTTACGCCACGAGATCAAACGCCAACGACTTATTGTCCTTGCGACACGCGATACAGAACCAAGAAAGTGGCTACCGTGTGTACCACTAATGGTGTGTACCGAGACACGATTTGATATTTGTATATACATTTATTATATAACAAAGTATATTAATACGTATCGTCAGATTAATTAAGTTTTCATTCCACTTTTATCGGTAGTAAAAAATTCTAGAGAGCTTTTATTGTCTTCCTAGTTCCAAACACACTCGCGATCAATGAGATCATAAGTCGAAAACCGAGTAAGCTTCAGTTGGCGTCAAATCACGCGAATACGAATGCGGATCCAAGAATACAACGGCATTTTGTTGCACAAGCGTTGAAACTAATCGTGCGGCACCATCCTTTTGGATCGCGCGCGCGAACGGAGAAACGGACGCTAAATGAGACGAATGGCTTCTGAAAATGGGACATGTGTTAAGTGCGGGATTAATTTCTCGTACGGCAGTGGCGAACTGAGTTATATGCGACAAATCTGTATCGTCGGCGTCGATTAATCAATGGGTATCCCACGTTAACTCGCATCATTTACGAAGAACAAGATTTAAGTGCGATAAAGGCGATACGAAACGAAGGCTGGAAGAGACTTCCTCAGTTTGAGTCATCTTCCGACCGTAGACGCGCAGTAGGGGTCTTCCATCAAAATCCTGGTTAATAAGCAGCCTACCAATACTTACGGTGGCTCGACGAAAACGGCTCGTAGATCTACGAGTGCCGTTTGTCACGGTAATGCGACTGGGCTAAACGAGGCGTCGATATAACAACAATCCTACTGCCAAAGGAGTTGTTGCGTCTATTCTTGACTATTCTTAAGGGCAAGAGTGATGAGCACGAAGACGCGAAGGCGAGAAAAAGTACGGACGAAGAAAAAGAAAGGGAAAGAATAAGGTTCCGGGCTAGATCGTAGCTCGAATCGTATTGTGCGCAATTGCGTGGGAATAAGCGAGCATTCTCCGACGATGTTTCGGTCGCACCTGAAAGCACGTGGGTGAGATCGGAAGATGTAAATGATCGCCACGCGCAGACGTTATGCGTGTCACTGCTTATTTAGAAAACCTTAAACCTCCCTCGAAGTGATGGAATTTGTCGTGTCAGACCAACCGTATCTCGAGGCAAAACGAAAGATCGTTAAATGCCAACAAATATGAAAATTTCTCCGGTGTAAAAGGAATTACGCCACACGGTGACTCTTATGTTACTCCTTGTATCACTCGAGATCATTTTTCAATATACTGGAAAATGTACCTTTGCAGGCAAAATAATTATGTAGACATAGTTCCTTCCAGCTTCTTCTTCAATCCGGGATAGTTTCTATGGTCGATTCGGCTTCCGCTGAATATTCTCACGTGGAAATCAGCCGTGAAAGCGCAGGATGAAAAACGTTCGTTCTATCCACTACGTCGTGAATAGCCATCTTTTCCTGTGTTCCGCGTGTGTGCACGTGCGTGCAAAACTCGCGGAGACCGTCGAGCGGTCTCTTAAATGGCTACTAAGTTTATCCTAAGTCGCGGTGTCACGCGAACGCTCACTTATGGCAAAATGCCTCGTCTCGCTTACGGAGACCAGCCGAAAGAGACTCCGCCACTGTCCCGCTCGGTAGTTGACACACCTGCCAATACTTCAGTCTCACCTGGTACCGCTTTACACGTACTACCACGAAGCTTACACATACATAAAATGCACGTGATCGGGACAAAAATTCTTTTTTCGCAAGAATTACAACTCTTTACACGCTACTATCTCAAAGTATTGAATGTGTGTGTGTTTCACTAAGATCGCAGATCTCGAATAAATATAACATATCTATTTTCATCTAGTAAAAAAAAAATACATTTATTCTATATTAACCCATTAGCTGCCACGATCCCCATTTGGAGATTTTGAAATTTTATGTACACCACTCGGCGCCAAAAATATATTTGGTACGCCTGACAGTTTAGTTTCATTCTATATATATCAGTCAATATTGTGTGTAGCAGAAAGTGTGTATTCTGTGCTTCGTTTCTTTACAACAAGCGAACAAATTTGAAATTCGTCTGTAAGTTGAACGGAACAGAATTGTTGAAATTTCGACGAAATATCGCCCGAGCATATTTGCAGCGAGCGTCTCCTTCTAATCCTAAAAATCATGGTAGACTTTCTCTACAAAAGCAAGCTTCAAAACGTGTTCCCGAAAGCGTAAAAACGAACCCAATAGGGCATTACTTAGAAAGAACTCTTGAAGGAAAACAAAGAAAATGCGCAGTGTGCAAAACAAATGTAAGAAAACAATGTGGAAAATGGAACGTCGGGTTACATGTGGACATGTGGTAATGAATGGAAAAATGGCATAAATAACAGCTATTTTTGTATGTATAAGATAACGCATATAATAAAAGAAATAGTTTCTTATTAGTTTTCTTTCATGCAACCTGCCACAATCCCCATTTGGGACTTTTTCAAAAATATCAAATATTTTCAAAACAAAACATAATTTGAATATAATTATACTGTTACACAACTTTTTGTGCATATATATAACTTATCCGGCCAAAAATTTCAAAAAAAAAATTTGGCAGTTAATGGGTTAACTCTGACGAAATCATGTCTACAACGTATAAAATATCTTCTAGCGTGATGTAGCTTGGGCGCAATGTCAACAAGACAGATATTAGCATACGTCTTCCATCTACGAAGTTATATGTAAAGATCATACACTTGATAAGGACCAAAATCTGAGGTCAGTTAATTAACAATCAATAAATTTGGCCAGACGGGTCGATGAAAAATTTCAATCTGTTTATTCTATATTTATTCTCTTCAGTAAAATATGATGATACGTACTGTAATCTTACGGAATTCTCAGCAATTCAAACTTCATAATCTCCACACGACCGCGGATGTGTCACGCGAGAGGAGTGAGCTATCGAAAGAGGAAAATCGTCGCCCGTGTCGGAGATGGAACGCCTATTGTTGTTGCAGATAAGCGAAGGCTTCAACACCCGTTCGTCTCTCTCGCTCTGTCTCTCTCTCTTTCAATCTCCTTCGCGTCTCGCGAGAAGTGACCACCCAGGCGAGATCTTACACCTATTCGTGAATGACAAATGCGTCTTCGCCCGGTATATCGAGCGCACGTCTCAGTACCGTTCGACAAGACTTAAATGCTTCGTGGGACGCGAGGCGACGTGTTCGTCTTACGAAGGATCGGCGACACAAGATACGAAAATCTAACGGTACACGAGAGAAGACGCGATTAGACGTGATACCGAAAAAGTTATATTGTTAAAAATGTTAGACTGATAATTTATAGACCATAGCGCGTAGACGTTGTACATGTTCTCAGTTATGTGAATACGCTGCTATTTAGATAAAGCATAAATATAGCGCGGTGGATCGTAAAATTCGGCGGAAGCGAAGAAGAGGATATGGAGTTTTACGTTCAAGGGAGAAGAGGGAGAGAAGAAGACGTGCGAGGGAAAGAGAAAAAGCGAAATGAAGAAAGGAAGGGAAGAACGAAGAAGAGGAGAAAGGCTTCGTTGTCATTGAAGGAAAGAAGAGAAAGGATACTGTGTCGTTTCGGGGCAGGCAACCGCACTCGCCCACACACAAAGTCGACAAGAAAGAAAAAGATCGGACCGCGATGCGGCTGTGGTTCACACCGCGCCGAATGACTGATCCTCTCAGCGGCACGTCTTTCAATACACTCATGGACGAATGAACGAACGTTGATTATCATCGCTCATGCATAGCGCCACAACGCTGCGCTCTCGCTCCCTTTCCCTCTCTTTTACTGTCGCTCCCCATTTTTACTAATATACATACGGCATTGTCGTCTGGAAATGCCATGTGTAGTCGCCTCGCCGAGTCTCTATCTAAGTGTTTAAGCGATCGATTATCCATACGTAGGTAAATTTGCCGGCGGCGATCATTAACGTCGAGACGATACACAGGATGTTGGAAATTATTCGCTTTCTCATAGATATTAGGAGGGAAAAGGGTGACTCTTACATCTTTTAACGTTTAAGCAGCTGTTTAAGTAATGATTTCCTAGCTTTTACTTCTCTACTTTCAAATAAGAAAGATGTAACTTCCAATAAACCTGAGCCATTTTCTTATTATAAGGTTTTACTTCTGAACAATTACCTATACTAACATGTAAAGAGAAAGCCTGTTTCTTTGTTACCGCATAACTCAAAAACTACTGAACTGATTTCCTCCAAATTTTTACACCACATTCTCATATACACTAAGACGGACATAGACTATATAGCATGTCTAAAAATATGTTCATTATCCAGAAATTGATGTTTTCATTTTTTATTATTTACGGCTGTATTAACCGTGTAATACAGTGATGTCACCGCTTGGCGGCGCTTTATTCACCCGCAAGCAGATTGCATCATGATATTCTTGAGAAACATAAAGAAACATAAATGTAATCAAAAGCCAAAAAATAAACAATTTTTGAAAAATATCACTTCCAATACGTATGATTTGGTCACACTATTTTATCTCGGGCGAAGCCGAGACAGGGGACGCTTGTTAAATAATTATTTTAATTAAAATGCACTATTCGCACACCTTGTAATATATAGTTTGGGAAATTCTGATCTATCATGAGTGCAAGTGAGCGACAGTTAAAGGTCTCGGTGGCTGACACGCATCGCTCTGAACTTCACTTCGTGCGTGAAAAGACGTTGACGTGCCACAAGACAGCGCTACGCAAAGGCCAAGAGTCAGTATTTAACATCGCGAGCTCTCGAAACGCGCGAATCGCGTGGATAATCGGATCGCTAAGAATCCGATCGATCAGCGAGTCACGAGAGGCCAATTGAATCGATACGCGTTCGTTAGCGTGTAGTGTTGGTGAACTTTGGACAATTTCGAGAAACAAAATAAAATATCGTTTAACGGAGTTTAGGTAGGTAAAATCCTTTCAGAAGCATAAATTCATAATTCATATGCTACGTTACGAACAATCCCGTTGCACACCCAAATATAATAGTTTTGACAAAAATGAGACGTCTGGATAAAATTTAGAAATGTTACATAACAGAACTTTTAACTGAGAATAGAGGAGGAAAAAGAGAGATTTTGTGAATCAAATAAAGAAATGCGAGATTTAAAGAAAACGATATACACATTCGTTCTCAAAGCGAGCTCGAAGAACATGTTATTACGACGTGTAAAAATATCGTTTCACCCGCGAGAGAAACCGATAAATGCAAACTCGGACAATTTCGGATTCAGACCGGCGGCTATATATGTGCGCGCCGAGTTTATGTCTCGCTGAAACTATTACGAGCCTAATAGAAACGAAAACGATCGCGGACAGATACTCCGCTCGCGGGCGAAGTTCGCGGGGGGACGAAACGAGCGCGGCTCGCCGTGGCGCGAACGGCCGTAGACTATCGTCGTTTTATTGCTCGCAAATCGAGTGCCGGTTCTCTCGCGGGAAGTCGAAAGAGGTCGAAATCGGAGGGCCGTTCTCCGCGCTCGATTTACCAGAATGCATCCGGTTGTGCCGCGTCGTCGCCGTCGAGGCGCGTTCCTTACACGCGCACACGGCCACGAAACTCTCCTCACGACGGAGGATTCGGTGTTCCCGCATACGCCGTTGCGCCCACCCTTTCCTCTTTACGACGCGGCACCCACGAAAGGGTACTTGGGGGTCTGCTGTATATTTGCATGGGGATACGCAAGCACGCGTATATGTTCGCGCACACGCGCTCCCGCAGCCGTCCCTCTAATCCTCTAATAGGATTTATACGCGCGAGCTCGATTACCTTCAGTCAAGGATATGCCCCCCTCGCCATCGCCATCGTCAGACCCAACGACGCGTATTTACCGCGGTAATTTCGCGCCCGCACCCACACAACGTTCCCGCGACACATGCTGCGGAGTAATAAACGCGCATAAATTCACGAGCGACTTCGGTGAAAAATAAAAATAAAAACTCGGGAAAAATGGAAGTTCATAATTATTTGGGTGCAACAAGGAGTTCTAGAAAATGTGTGCTTTTGTTTTTTAAAATCTCCAGAAAATAAATAGCATCCCGACTTATTCCTGTGTAATATTCTGCATACGATAATGCGAAGACGCGACAGTATTCGAAAAGTACAAGATTTTCTTCACGAATGCGTTAGTGTTAGACAGAGCGTGAAAGATCGAAAGATGGAACAAGCAATTCGCTCCGAATGTTGGAATTTATCGTGATAAAAAGCAAGAACGGTCACGAGTGGCAAAGAAGACACGATCCGACCTCTCAGCAATAACGATAATGTTCGTGCGATCACGGTGGCAAGAGAGCACGCGAGAGATTCGTCTTTGTACGCGACTCACGTAGAATCGCTCTTCTTTCGCGAGATCGTATATCTATCGTTGCGTCGCACGCGGCAAAAATCTTGGGCAAATAGTTTTCTTCGCGCCTCGCTCTACCTTTCCTTTCTCGCGATCCACGAGCCAATCGCGCGTCCGAAGAAGATGCGCTTCCGCCATCTCCGAAAGCTCGAGGACGAATTTGCATGCGGATCGGACGCGGAAAAAAAAACGAGATCGTTTTCATTCCCACCGACGCGACATCAGTAACGGCGACGACGGTGGCGCGACATTGACGCATTCCGCAGAATGCGCCTGTCCTCCGAGTCGTTCGCCGTTGAGAACAGTGGAAGGGAGAAAGGGAAGAAAAGAGGACAAGACTGCAGTGCCGAGATGCCGATTTCTTCTCTTTTTCTCGGGGGGGTCCAAAGACGCTCGCGAATAAACGCGATCGGCTTTCTTATTTGGCGGCTCTCTTATTTGGCTGGGCCGAAGCCGCTCGGGAAGAATCGAAAAATGAGAGAGAAAGGGGAAAGAAGAGGATGAGAGAATGAAAGGAAGAGAAACTTGGAATTGGTCGAGCGAGAAAGAAAGAGATATATATATATATATATATATATACACACACGTCCTTCGGCGCAAACGGAGGATAGACTCTCGAGAAGGAGAAAGGATTCTCCACGCCTTCCTTCTCTGTGCCTTTCATGCGAGCCGGCCCGTTAATCCTCCACCGATCCCACGGAGATGCACCAAGAAAATTTGCATACAAGATCCTCTGGCATCTCCTCCGCGGTTACCTCGTCGTTCTCCCGCACCTCCTCGCTCTCTCATTTCATCTTCTCTCGGCCATCTTTCTCACTTTCCTAGAGTATATACCTCGTGCTCCTCCTTCTTCTTCCTCTCCTTCTGTTCTTCTTCCTCCTCCTCGTTCTTCGACGCCATCGTGACCCGCTTATGCGCCGATCGCGCGTTACTCATCTTCTCTTCCTTCCTATTTAGATTTCCGCGGAATCCTTTGTCCCTCCGATCGCTTTGAAAGTGTCTCAGAATTTTACTTGGCGGTTCGTCAAGCTTCGAGAGGCACGAACCGATCGCATTCTCCACGCGGAACAATAGAGATGGTCACCCTTCGAGCTGCCAATCCTGATGTCGGAAATTCTTGAGTACGCGGTGACCTTGGCAATCAAACGGTTACAGTGGAACGATCGTAACGTGGAAAAGTAACCTCAATACAGCGCGAATCAGCTGAAGATGGTGTACGGAAAAACTGCCCCCGACAGCATTAATTCGGTCTGCGGACTCGGCGAATTAGCATCGTCACCCTGTAATTGCGAACGCGCGCGCGATAAATTTGCAAGTATATTACGTCTTCACCGATATGAATATTAAATGCGCCCTCGGAATAGAATTAAACAGCATTTTTGCTTCCCCGGAATTTGAATGCCAAATATACGGTAATGATATGTTGTGCGCAAAGCGTCCTGGCGCGATGCATTATTAATGCCGAATCTCTCTTTTCTCTTTCCCTTCCCCCCTCCTGAGCTCTTATTTTTCCGGTCCTCGATTTTCCGGACGGTCACCAACCACGCATTGTCCATCTTGGTGAGTCGCGAGCACCCGTACACACATCCCGTAATCCCGTAGGAAAACTCATTCGATCTGATAACCCCGAAGAATTTGACGTGGGGCTTCATCCCCTTCATCCCCTGTCCTCCTCTTCCCATCGGAGTTAATCCGAGCCATATACGCGAGCGATTACCGTTAATTATATTTTCCTAGTGGAATTCTCTTTCTCTCTCACACATAAACACACGAACATGCATTTGTGTGCGTCCACTCGGCGTCTCCCCTGAGCTTTCACACAGAAACACACGTGCCGCGCGCACTTAGGAATCGCGGCGTGGGTGTGCACGCGCGTGTTTTCGTAGATGACGAAGAGGGGAACTGGGGGGAGGCCTGGCCTGTGGGAAGGGCGCGGGCGAGCAGCCACCCTCGGCAGCGTTCCTCCCTTAGCGTTAATACGGGCTACATCGGGCGAAGGGCAGGATTAAATTGGCACCAATTACCAGCAAAACACCCTCCACGCACTTTCCCCGTCTCTTCCCGTGTCCGCCCGTTCCTGTTCCTCGCACCAGAAACCGTCCCACCCTCTTGACGCCCGCTCACCCTAGAGAAAAGACAAGTCCGCCCCTCAGAGCCGCAACGATATTATATTATGAAAATATACATTTACAGCTGACGTAGCTGTACTTCGTGAGGCAATTATATAGACGTGTTCGTACGATGGTTCAAATTCTTAGAAGAGAAAATCGACATGGATAAAATATTAATTTCTGATCGTGCATATTTTGAAATTTTTGAATGCTTATTAGAAATTATTTAAGTAGGCCAATGTATATCTATCAAGCGGACACATTTAAACAAATTAACATGTGTCAAACTACTTATTTAAGAATAAAAATTGGTAACACTCTGTATTGTATTATTTTAGTACTCTTCCTTTTATACCCTTTTATATGCTTTTTTTAAATATTCATATCTAATATTAACCCTAATCCCTCCAACGTTTTTTCCGCAACTTAATCCCTCCAACCTAGATATTTCATGTCAAATGCGTTTTTCACTATGTTAATAGTTTCGAAAAATTTCACAAAAATGTTTATAATCTCTTTATACCTTCGACTAAAAATCAATGTAAAGAAAATTTGGAAATTATTTGTTTAAATATTTTTTTATAACAATTATTTGTTGAAAAACATTACAACTAACGGCTGTTAGCAATGGCGGGAGGGCATGAACAACCCTGGTTGAACGGATCAGGGTTAAAATAATATTATTTTAATATTAATATAACGTTTATATTTTTTTAATGAATGCATTTAGCAAATGAATTATTATCTAATTACATTCGGATATAAAAATTTCCTTCCATCAAAAATTGAGATCATTAATTTTCCTCATTTCCAAAATCCCTTGTATAGTATATAGGTATATTTGAAATGTACTAAAAAACGTAGCTATCGCGCGAGCCATACTTATCCAGTAATTTTCCGCGAGTGACAAGATTATAACGCGTATACTTAACAGCGAACGCACACTGACGTGTCACCGTGTCGACCTATCCTCCCCTACCTGTGCGCAAACACACACACGACACGCACGCACGCACACACAGAATTTTACACATGAACGTGCATCGTCGATGTTACACGTCACACGAGACTCGAGCAAAGGCGATGAAGACGATGATGACGACAAAGACGGTGGCGGCATTTGCGCGCACACAAATGGGCGGTTCTAAGGAGAGGAATACGGCGTGCTGCAATTGGTCGGCCTAGTCGTTACACTTATCACATTACTCGTGAGCAATGTGTCGAGGAATGCGTGCGTGCATGCGTGCGTGCGTACGTACGTATGTATGAGTTTGCGCGAACGCATACGCATCGCGCGCATATACCTTGAGAAACGTACAATCTCTTTGTCGCGGGTCGTGGGTGTGGGAATCATTTTTGTCGGTATATGCGGATATGCTCGTGCATATAAGTATTTTCGTACATAAGTACATACATATGTACATATTCGCGTATGTCACGAGATGCGCCATTTGTAAGACGAACGCGCTACAGAGATTTCGTGATCTTTTTCCCGTGACGTTCGCGTTTAGACATCGCGAAAATATCCGGGAACTTGAGGATTAAATGTTCGCGGATAAAGCGCAAGATAAAACGAAGAACGTCGGCTGAACGCACGGCTTTATAGCAGCGTCGAGCTAATTAGACGCGATCGATGTGAATACGAAATTGTCGTCTTCGCCCTTGCACGCAATGCCGCTTCGGTCCCGAACGAATTTATGCAATGCGGTTACTCAAAGGGCCTTCTTGTTAACATCGTATCGATTTTTTTAAATATCCCCAATTATACCATGAGAATATTTAATCAAAAACAAATGAAATTGATATATTAACTTGTAACACATAGAATATTTCCCCATACTTTCCCTGTACTTTAACAATTATTTAATATCATATTTTAATAAAAATTATGAAGATGCTAAGGAGCAAAAAAATGTGTGTTCAAGTTATTATTAAAAAAAAATTATCTTAATGTTTTGTATCATTCTTTTTCCATGAAATACCCATTTAAACATCCAGTAAGTTCCTGAAATCAGAGAGTGGCATCGGGCGATTCGCAAGCTGTCATCGAAATCATCGGCGAACCGTGCGCACCGGGCGCTGTATATCGCATTACGACGTGCATATACACATCCGTTCCGGGACTACGAAGGAGCGTAGAAGTCGTGGGCCCGGAAGGGTGCAGGAGGAAGGAGGAGAGAGGATAATTTATTATGCTGTCAGTATGTCGCTCACAATGACCGCCTCCTCGATTTTAGTGACATGGCGATTATCGTCGCGGCCGATCTCGACCGATCATCGTTAGCATGAATAACGTGACAATGGTAATCCCTTTCGTGAAAGTGCTAACGGCCATACGTGCTTCGACGCCAGATGCCGTCTTGAGCATGTAGAAGAGATCGTCACCGTGAGAGGGACATCACGAGGAGAAGGAGGAAGAGGTGGAGCAGGAGGAAGCGGAGGACATTCACCACGAGCACAAGCGCGGCGGAGGAGCTCCGACACGTGGCGCGTACACGTTCGTCACCCGACGAATCGCTTCTAAAAATATTTACCGACGCGAGAGAAGGAAAAAAAATAAGAGGAAGAATAGGGGACGCAAAAGAGCCCTCGCGCCCGGCGGTTTTAATTTGGTCATCGGAACGTGACGATATACCACGTCGCGACGTCGGGCGTCGATCCTGGAGCGATTTCGCGCGAACGACTTTATTTCGAGCCTAAAACCGTTGTCGTGTCGTTTGCGACACTAAGCTGAGATGTCTCCTCGCTAATCGCTCTCTCAATTATCTCTATGCAACGAGACACATTCATTATTGTATAATTGCTTGTGATGTGTTTGATTATTTGCAACGCCCGTTATCGCTCGCTCGAGTATCAGTTTTCAATAACGGTTCGACGTAGCTTAGCTCCCTTAGACGAAAAAGCGCTAAAAATAGGAGAATACTGTTGACGCAACCGCTAATAATGGCCGCCCTCGAGAAAAGACGAGGATAAATATATTCTATAATGCTTATGCGGACGGTAATAACTTCTAGTACGTCCACACGAATGTGATGCGAAGGAAGACTGGCGGTGAGTTAACAACGAAATTTAAGTGATACAATCCTGCGATCGTACACGAACGACACCGTTTCGCAGAGAATGTATCGTCAACCTGTTCCCAAGGGTGGCAGCCGACGAAATATTCTTGAAGCACTTTCCAAGGGTTGATCGCAGCCAACGGAGGAGACGACGAGTATGCCGTGCCGTAAGAGATGGCACGGCACGGGGGTGGCCTCTCGGGGAGGGAAAGTGGCCCCGTTACAAGTTTTACTGCAGTTTTGCGGCTCGAAACTGCGAGCGCGTAACGGTCGGCAATTGAATTTAAATATTCAATTATGCGATGTGTAAATGAAATAGAAGCCTTATGCAAATGGCTACACGCTGCGAGGGTTGTTGCAAATTTAAAGGGTTAAATATTTATTAGCTGAGGGTTAACCGAGATTTATAGAACCGCGGCCGGCTATCTTTTCCGTTTTCTCCACCGACATTCGGCAACACCTCCGGGAATTGCGCGATTATAGTCCAAATATGCCGCACGGATAAGTACGATAATGAATGATGCGTCTTAATATCGTTAAACCTACCTATCGCATATGTATATTGACCCTATTATTATTTAAGTCAAAAATTCAACGACTCATATTATTGAAAAAGCTTTGTTTCTTACAAAGACCTTATTAGAAAAAGAAATAGAAATTAATAAAATTAATTAATAGTCCTCTGTTTTAAATATTGCTCATCTGCCTTAAATATTATTCTATCATACAGAAACTCCGTTTTATCTGATAAAGGTCATCACAATACATATGTGACTAATCTGCGACAAGGCACGAGGGTGTGCGAGAGGATCAAGGAGCTTTTTGGTTCGACCGAGAAAATCAAGAGTGAAAAACACTCAGATAAAAAAAACCGACTCTTTTTGTTTTAACTCAACAAGGCTAACATTTATTTATAATGAAAATACGTTGATTGAGACAATAGTTTAAACAAGTATCATATTATCAGTAATATATATATATATAATATATATATATGTAATGTATACATATATATATATATTATCACTATATGTAATGCTAATCGTATACAATGTTCGTGAGTTCCGACTTTTTTTATTCTCTTAAATCTAACAAGTTGTGAATTGTAAACACACATACACGCACAATGTCTTTTGGAAATGATCCTTTCCGCGTTAAATGCATGTGCTACGTTAAACACAGCGGTATCGGCTTTCTTGTTCACGTTCTGTAGTAACATTTGAACGTATCGCATAAATTGAGAGCTTTAATATATTCCGCGTTCCTATCGTTTGCATTTTATGTCACTCGCGCTGTTTCCATCTGTGTACCGTGCAGGCATCCCGTAAACATTGTAACAATTACAGAAACAATAGGAAACAAAAACATAACCATTTCACGCGGCGGCGTATCATTAACAAACGTATACATCCGCGGTTTTGCTCCGCGAGATCGAAAAAGGGGGCAACCGTATTGCGTTATGCAATCCTGATAAAACTAATCTGCTCCCTTCTTCTCGCTCTTCGTAGCTCGCAATCTCGCACCGTGATGAAAATAATCGTCGGATGTCGTGCGAGACGCGAACCGACTATGCCGACGAGTATTCTTCAGCAGGCAAGTTTTTTACAAAATTGCGCGAAAAATAGATGCGCAGAAACAAAAACGCACAAATGTCGTAAAAAATATTATAAAATTTAAAATGCGATAAAACATCACATGATTTTCGCGATCATACTATTATACAAAATAGGAAAAGCGTAATCTGAACAGAATAATGAAAAGGAAGAAGAGCGTATTTCTCGTTTTGATTATGTGGTAACAGTGTCTATGTTTGAGCACTAAAAATATCGAGTATTCCATGTCCGAGTTACACGCTAAACTGATCTTCTTTGATTAGTATTTAATTAAGTACACAGTCTCGGTGTGCGAACACGCGCACACTGCAACCTATGGCACTAAGTATTCACGTTATTTTTTGCATTTTTTTTATATTTTTAATCTCTCAGTGTGAATTTATCTTCTTCATATGCAACTCGCGCTACTACAACGAATTTTCTGTTTCACTCCGTCGACATTCAAAGATCTTGTGACGCGCAATAAAATTAACATGAATCGATCATTTAAGCGCGGCATTTTAAAGAAAAATGATTTTCCAACAAGAATATCGATTACAAAATCATAAAAATTCTTGATTTATAAAATTATAATAAAAACAACAAATCGACAATAAAAATTATTGATTTAGTTTTTATAATAAAACGCATAATAATAATTGAGTCGCAGATTTAACAATTAATATCACTCAATCTCTTTTACATCTCGTATCAGATGTTAAAATTGCCGCGCAGAAATAATTGATCGTAAAGTTACTTCCTTTTTTGTTGTGACATAAACGCAGGAAAAAAATGCTTCAAAAAAATATTTCTCTTGTGTAACTTTTGCCATTCCATCTTGTTTCCTTTTTCCTGTATTCTTTATGTTTCTTTCTACAAACAGTATCTAATGAAAGCCAAGAGGCTTATAATCCTCTCGGCCCTAGGCTCGGCACTCGTAACTAGGGTTCCAATCGACCGGTGCCGAAGCCCATCTTCCCATTCCCGTACACCCTTGCATTTGCTTACGACAACGATCTTAATGAAAGGATCGCCATCGCAGATATTGGAACTTTAACCATTTCCTCTGTCTGGTGCCTCGCATATGGTTTTTACCAACCTGTTATGTAAAATCAAAAATGGATTTTGTTCCCAAATGAAGTTTCAAGACACATATTCATGCATATGTTCTCACGACATATGTGCGAATGCATGTGCTCTCGCGTTTTGCTATACGAGCGCACGCGATGTCTTCATCGCGAAAATGACATATCGCGCACGCGTGCATGTGTATAAATGCGTATACGTTGCACCCGGTTTGTTTCGTAATGGGTCAATCGTATATACATTTACGCACAAATTAATGAATGTCACAACATCAACGAGAAAGAATTTTCCCAAATTCCTCGACAGCGGGGCACCAGGAGAACTCGACTCCTCACTCTTTCGAGAGTCTCAAAGTCTATTATTCATGTACTTTCTTGTACTTCATATACAAGATACAAGGGTTTATTTAAGTACGGGGGATGGGGGTGGACCTCGCGCGCCCTGCCGATCAGGACTTGTACCTCACACAACTCCCTAGTTACGAGTACCGAGACCTAGTGACAATAGCCGGCTGACCTGATTGCGTCCTATCTTAATTCTTTGTTCTCGGATTCGTCGCATTGCTCGATTTCATTATGCACGTATATCTTTCCTTTATTATTACTCTCGCTCAACTCGATCCCGATCGCACACCTGCAGCGCAAGTTCGCTTAAAGAGATTTGCAGTTCGTCTAATACATCATTCGCTCAACGTACTCATAGTCTCTGTCTCATTACCGTAAGCTCACGTTATATCGATCAATTCTCGGTAACCTCAGAACAAAAATTCGCAATAAATTAAACGTTAGTAGTCTACCTTCGCTAAACTACGACTCGTTCTCGCTGCCTCGCATTCTCATTCGCTCTCTCTCTGCCTTGCACACGATCCCTAAAGCTACTCCGATCGTTCAATTTAAAAATAGACACAAAATTCATCTTATTCCTTCTGTATGTGTGTGTGTGTGTGTGTGTGACGCATATGACCCTTAATCCTATTACGTATATCCAAATCACGATTAATATCAGCGAATTTCAACGACTATCATCGGTTTTCCAAGCTAACTCGTCCTCGTTAGTGTGACTTCGATCGAAGAAGATGGACGCTGCGATGTTAGAGAAAAATACGCGCGTGTACGCCCACGAGAGAGGCTACCTAAAGAAAGTAGACGCCGCGTAGACGATATAATGTCTGTCATAAACACGCCTACCACGCGCGATAGTATCGATCATCATCCAATGTGCGCTGCATCGAGGCCGTTAGCTACTGACGCACGCGTGCTCTCGTCCCTATGTAGCGTCCCGCATGTATAAATCGCGGTCAGTAATGATATTCCTTTTTCTTTAAAAACAAAAAAAGAAAAAAATGAGAAAAAAGAAAAAACGGAACGCTGACGTACGAATTATCCACGCCTCGTCCGTCCTTCCTGTGTGCGATTCTGTTGATCGGCGGCAGTCTTCTCTCCGCGTTACATCTAATGCGGTCTCATTGACACGTGACGTCGAAGTAATACTCGCGCAAGTATTGTTCTTGCCCACCCTCCCTCTCTTGCTCGAGAGATTGCCTTATTCGAACTGAAAACGAACCAGTGAAACCGCTCTACCTCGATTTTCTCGCGCCTCTCTAGCCACCCTATCTCTAGCTGCTCAGCGACCTACTTCGTGTACGACGTTTCTCGCGTGAGACCGCGAACGCGCTCTCCTCCTTCTCCTCCGATGCCCGTTCTTTTATACAAATACGTCGCACGTCTATGCCGTCCATGCCGTGTCGCGAGAGACCTTCGAGGAAAGACAGGAGAGAAGGCTATGTGATAGAATGAGAGAGAAAGAGAAACACAAGATGAAACGACCGCTTCGAGGTTTACGCGCGCGGAACGCGTATCTCGTTATTTTCGATAACTGGCTAGTAGATAGATAGAACCGACCATGTTCCGGCCGCACGAAGAGTAAAACGCGGAATTGGTTGCATAAGGTTTGCGAACCAACCGCAAGCTCGTTCGGCGCCTCGCACCGATAATAGCCTATTACGACTGGTTTCCAAGGTGGTTTCAGGCGAGAATATTTCTGAATATGTTTTGAAAGCGGATCGCTTGGAGAATCGATGTCAACGGACGACCGTTGCCTCCCTGGCATGAAACAAATTTAGAAAGCATTCTTCTATGCCACGAAACGAAACTTTATGTAATCGAATCCACGTCGGACTTGTGGAACGGTCAAATGAAGATCTGCGTAAAATAATGGAGCACGCGCTTCATCGTCACAAGAAGTGAAAGTGTCGCGAAAGAACAGACTACATCTCTGGCTTCAAGAAGTCGATAGATACAACATCTGCCTTCAATTAAGGCCAAAACTCTCTATCCAATTTCCTCCCTTCGCTTTCCAAATCTATGCTAAACGTTAACGAATCCTATCAAAAAAGCTTAAGACAAGTAACATTTTAATAAAAATATATGATGAATAAATAAATAAATTCTGATGTCTCGAACGACTAATTACAATTTATAAGTAACAAAATAATAAAAAGAAGATAAATGCGAACTCGAAACAAGTGCCGAAGAAATTCATCCTTCGTTCATAATGTCCGAAACACTTTTAAAAATTAAAAATATTAAAAAGAATTCCAACAAGTAGCGCCGATCCAACAATAAAAAAATCCTTTATTACTTGCATAGGGTCCGTGACCTGAAAGTAACGCTACTTCGAACCTTAAACGCTTCGTTCTCTTTAAAAAGGTCTAACGGACTTTACAGAAGCAGCTACCCACGCATACTCATTGATCAGGTGCTAGATACCATTTCCCTCTAGAGCACAGGCCTGACATGGCATGAACTCGTGTGTGTTTCGGCTCCCACGCGTATGATCTCGCTGCAAAGACGAGTCGAAGAGTACCTCCGACCTAACTCACTGTTAGTCGCGATTCAATTATCACGACAGGTTGCTTCTGATATCATCAGAGAGAGATTGATCATCCCTTGAAGGACGGACGGAATCGATCGCGAACGCGATCGACCCTGAAGGAACAGCGCTCATGCTATGTTCTGTGCATCATCCTAGACTCGTCCATCCGACTCGTCCATCGAACATTCAATGCTAGATGAACTATACAAAGACGACGAAATAGCGAAATACAATGGCAAAAAGAAGAGGTAGAATCATAGGAGATAAGCATATCGGTCGGAGTCGCGAAAGAAACAAAAGAGAAAAGAAGAAGAAGATATCTCACGAAATCGGCACGGAAGTCGCGTAGTCTATTACGAGCACGGATAAACGGCCGAGCTAATGCTATGGTAGGCGGCGAGGGCGGCGTGCGCGTGCGCTGGGGGCGCGGATGCGGCTGCGTGCGGCGAGGTGGCCATCGCGGCTGCCATCATCATCTGTTGGTGCGAACGCTTTAGGGAGTTGGGAGTTGTGGCGGCGCTACTTGGGGTAATAGCAGTAGTAGTGGTTGTGTTCGACTGCGGCGCAGGGTGGTGGTTTTGGCTTTGGTTTTGGTTGCTCAGTTGCAGGGGGGTGGTAGTGGCGGTACTGCCGATTCCGGCGTGATTACTATTATTATTGTTATTATTCTGGCTCTGGTGGTGGTGATGGTGATGGTGGTGATGGTGATGGTGGGGGGTGAGCGCGTCGTGCGGATAGTAAGACGTTGACGATGGTGAGGTACTCACGACGTCCGGCGTGCTGGCCCCGTCCGTATGGCTGGTGCTGTCGGCGGTGCTTCTGGGTCCGCTGCCGTCTAGACCGTTACCCAACTCGGGTGGCTTCGAGCTTTCTCGGTCGTCGATCACGAGGTCGATCGGCATCTTGCCCTTCAGGCAGCTGATGTACCGGTGGCAGAAGTTGTCGCACAACTCGTGTACCTGGAAAGAGAGAGAAAGAACATTCGTTAGTCATGAGAACCAATTAGATCGGTTCTCCACTGGAGAACCAAGATACCGTTTTCCAAAAGATACTTTCCAACGGGAGGCGGCTGATTAACTGCACCGCCGGAAATGATTAATAGACATATTCTGTCGAATGGATCCAACTGATTCAGAATCTTATTGTGGTGTGAGGCGCAGAAAGAGAGAGAAATAAAAGGGACGCGATCAAGAGAGCTCGAACGCGGCGTATCGATACACGAAGACGGAGGAGAAGGATGGTGCGTGCATCTCGAGACCGTGGAAGCGGTCTGGCTGAAGAGAAACCGATGCAACGAATGTAGAAAGAGTGCAAGAGAAAGGGGGATAGAGGAGATCTGACCGGTGTCCAGTCGACCAGAATGTTATGTATGCAAATGAAGCCTGACAGGCCTATAGGATAGCCGGTCCTCCTCCGTTCCCCTTTCGACTCATTCTCCCTCATTCGCCCTACTCCCCGTCCCCCGATCCTATCCTGCCTGATTCGCCTCCTTGATTCCGTTTAGAATAAACGTATTATATAAGCAAAAGCAAATAAAATTCGTTATCTTGTTATATGTAAATTGTCGGCGAGTCGAGATATTACGAAGCCGCGTACGGCCCTCGCAAACGTACACCCTCTCCTCCATCGTCTTTCGTTCCCGGGGCTACCTTGCACGCATTACCTTGTCCACCTCTATCAACCTAGAGCTCGCTTATAATACTCTTATTAAGCATTTATATATAATAGAGAAGACGGCCATCTTTGCCGTAGGCGGCACCGTCCAATAGTGGCGTGCATTAGGAACACGAACGTAGGACAATGCACGTGTTTATCATCCGTCAAGCGCATGCGAGAAGACTCGCAATCGGATTTCTCCTGACCGACCAAGGAATTCGGCGACGAGCAATTCGTTCTCGATCGCTCGAAGAGAGAAAGGTAAACGAACGTACATCGTCTATAGAGATAGAATGCAGATAGAAACTAACTTTAGTGCTCGCGATAATCGACATTGAGAGAGAGAATAAACCACCAGTCTAATTCAACATTTTGCATATTGGATAAGATTGTAAAATTATCGAGCCGTTTTTCGCTCAACTTACGAAAGGTGACTCAATGACGATATTATTAGGGGCGATCAATAAGATCGTTATGTGTATTATGCGAAGTCACTATAGGACGACGATGTATTTCGCATCGATCGGCGAACATTCGTCACGCTCGTTTACCTCTCTTCAAAACTGAGAGGCCTCTCATCGGTCGCACCGATAATGCGACAACCTCCGATCCGACCGCGCTTCTTCCATCGCGGCACCGGAACTTTTTTCCTGCGTTATTTGCCTCGACATACCACCACGACGCAGTAACACAATGCCTTCCTCAGGATGACTAAACCCTCTCTTTAACGTGGGGATCTAAGGGCGGGTAGGAAGAGACGAAGGACTCCGACGAAGGACAGCGGCTATAATGCCGGACTGGTTAGAATTTGATCCGTCGGGAGTCGAGTCGAACCGAGCGACAATGCTCAGCGGAAAAAAAATAAAGAGAGAGTTCCCTTCTCTCCCCTTCTCACTGTCTAACGCATCGAATCAATCCTTCACTTTGACATCACTTCAATAACTTTTAGAATTTTAGAAATGCATCTCAATTTTGTCGCGTTTTACGTGAACGATCGACTTGCAAGTAAGTGATAAATAATATTTACAGAAAATGAAAATATTTATGGAGATATTAATTTATCAGATTAATATCAATTTGTTTAAGTAAAACTGACATTAATTACATCTCGGAATTATTGGAAGATGGATATTTCTTTCGGTAGAAGATCGATGGCTGGATACTTCAACTATGACATAGAACATGATACGATCGCCTTGAAGCACGCGAATTTTTGCAATCTATCCTACCATTGAATCGCGTCATCCTATACCATGGGCGATGATCTCGGAGGGGACTGATACAAGATACAGGAAGGTCGTCCTCGACGACGGGACGCTCGATCGCTCGCATCTTCCCTTTTCCGAGATCGCTTTTGGCGGTCATCGAAACAGCAAAAGGACAACGTGGTTAGGTCCGATCTTCTTGGGGAGAGAATGTCGTTCACGAATATCTCGTGGTGCGCGATACGACAAAGTGGCCCGTTATCTGGCGAACGAAGGCGAGCGAAACAAATTTCGGGCTACGAACCCACCCTATGTCCGTAATTGGACGTCGTACGAAAATAGTCTTCGGGATCTGAATATGCTACTTAAAGTTTCAGCACAAGTTAAATTACGATTCAATTTCGAATCGAGGGTTAGTATCGATCGAATTAAACTTTTAGTGACGACGCTGTGATCAAAGATTTAAACAGCTGCGATAATACTATTTCCACCGATGTTCTCGAGCGAAAACGGAAACGACAATCACTTGAAATCGATGAGCGATTTCATCTTCCGGCTGCTTCTTAAGTTATCAATCGTGAATAAAACAGTCATCGTCATCGCGTCTACACGATTGTTTGGAGAGAGTTATATCACAATAAGATTTTATTAAATATTATTTTTTACAGAAAATAATGAGATTCATTTAACAATGACTGTTTAATTCGACTTTATTTCCATTTCAGGGACAATTTAACAATTTGACAATTTTTTTCGCTCTCACGAAGATGGACCTTTATATGAATTACTTTGTTCAATATAGGTATGTTCGACAACATTTTCTTCACGAAAGACAAAATTTTGGATTAAAATCTAAATCACCATCGACTACAATAATTCTGATTTTGTTCAAATTTTCGCAATATAGAACGAGGCGCATACATAACTCACATATACTTAAAATAATAAACTACGTACAGATTACACGGAAGCACGCGCATAGAAATTTGATTAATTAAAACAAACTCATTACTTATGATATTACACGATTGTTCCATGTGTTTACACGTCATTTGAAAGACGAAAAGAGAACAACTACTTCGAAACCAGTTCTCCATTCAAAGAGAACTATTAAACGATTCTCCCTTTTTCTCAGACACCTTGTCATGGAAGGAAGGAAAGTATTCCGCGCTGTGACATTATACGAGCTCGAGGACTTCGGTACCGTCTTTCATTCGGTCTCGAAATTGCTCGAAAATTTACGTAAACGAAGGAAAGAACGGGTAAACGTCTCCCTATCTTACATCCGCCTCTTCCTTCCTACCTCGCGTCTCTTCACGGGCTCTCGGAAAGGCAAACGCCGGAGAATGGAACGGATCTAAGGTACATACGAGCGAGAGAGTAGAAAAGAAGGAACACGGGGAACCCCATTTACGGCACAATGGGCTCCTTTGAAGCCGAAGGTAATGAAGGTTTCGGGGTGTCTGTCTCGGTCTCCCTCTCTCGCGGCCCGATTCGCAACCTGACCACCCTTAGCACGCACAGGATATCTGTATACCGGGTGTGCATGGCGAACGGGACCCTCGCTTCCTTCCCTTCTCAAAACGATACCGATGATAAGCGAAAAACCCGTCCTGAACTTTTTTCAACCATAAGATTAATCCACATCCTTTCTAATAAAAATCCCAGCAAATTTTATGTATCGAATAAACTCGCGACGCTTCGTTATCTTTCGAATTTTATGAGAAATTCATTTACGCATAAAATCTCACGAGCAAGTTTTAAAATTTAATTCCCAGCAAATGCCTCGGTCAAGATTCCGTAAGAAACATCCGAAAATTCCTAAGGCACGTACATATGCATGCTGGAATACAAGGATATTCTAGCAGGAGAGAGAGCGACGTGCGCTGGCATAGGTTTAGAACCAGTTCCGTATGCAGCACGTCTACGGGCAGGAGGAGGTCGCCCGCGTGTTGTACCAGTACGAATCCCGTTGGTATGCACTGTGTACGCCATAATATCCCATAAGAAATTTACCGCTCTCTAACCGGTGTACAGGAGGCGGTTGTCCGGAGTTTTGCGATGGAAGAAGAGGAGAGCGCGAGTAGGATGATAGAAAGGGAGAAAAAGAGACGGCCGCGCCATCAGAAAATGCCGCGAAGGCAGAGAGAGAGAAAGAGAGAGAGAGGAAAAGGGCCTGACCGGACCTTCCTTCCGCGCACCGGGCCCGGCAAAACGTAATTATGCTAATACGCGATTGGTTCGAAAATGTTAAATGCACGAGGCAGAGCACCGCGGGCTACCATGAGCCTGCCTCCATTGGTTCCCTTTCTCTACACTGCGCTCTCTTTCTCTCTCTCTCTCCCTTTTTCTCTTTATCTCACTCTTCGTTGTTCGTCTTCCTCTTTCTCTCCTCCACTTCGAGCACAGATATTTATGGAATCTTCTTCATCGCGCCCGCTGCATTCCGCTCCGCTCGTTCGCGTCTCGTCTCGTCTCGTCTTGTCTAGAAGAGGCCCCGGGGACCAGAAACGTTTCAATCTCCGTTACCATCGATGGCGTGCCAAGCCGCGTTTCGTCTCCGGACTTCGGAGGGAGGGGTTCGACGCACGTGAGGAAGCCCGTTTTACGCGTAACCGAGTATCGAGTATTTTCGCAGCATTGGCGGTATCGTTTCTAGCGTTCGAAGAATACACCCACAACCATGTTATCTCTCGCAGCGTGCGTCTGCTAATTTCTTTAATCTTTGTTCTCATTAACGAGGGCAAAATTAAGGCACATGGCTAACGAGTAATAAGTGTTATCGCGATAAACTGAAACGTCGCTGTAATTTCGAACAAGTTCCAATTAGTAAATTCATTTGCCTCAATGCAAATAAGGCGATGCGAAAGCAGAGATGCGTTTCGCTTACCCGCTTAATTCCTCTTTCGTCCAGTGAGTAAGTTTGTTTAACTGCCGTCTCGTACATATGTGCAAAAATATTATAAAATTATCACAAGTTTATTTTCTGATTCCATTACAAATCGCATCATGACATCAATGTGAAACTTGTGCCAATTTTTCATCGTGGATGAATATAGATTTTTGGGATTGATACCGCTAGTGCCAATTTTGGCGCATCGAAGATACCTGAATCCGCCGCGGGTGGTGCGGCATTATAATAATGTGCGATCGCCTTAAACGAGAAAAATTGTTATAAAATTGCGCGCAATCGAGCCGGACGAATGAGAGGGCTGACCGGCAGCATCGCGAAGAGGTCTCGAGAGCGCGCGGCGACCAATGGCTGCCGCCACGTCAGTTGCCATTTCGATGGAAATACGATGGATGTCCGCTATTTTGTATGATAAAATATCGCCGCAAAAAACGTCGAAGGTAAAGACCAGTCCTCGTATCCTGCGGGCAGAGCCCGTTCGAAAAGAGTGCGAGGACCTATCGAAAAATCCATGCACCGAGAGCGAGAGAGCTCTATTAGCCTATCTTTCTCTCATCGACATTGCGACGCGAGAAAAAGGAAACGCGCGCGAGAATTTTGTAGAACGCAGCTTGACAAGTCAACCTAGGCAAGAAGGAAAGATGTCGATGAAACGAGCTCTTTCGTTTGCGTTGCAAACGATGAAAAACCCACGGTTTCTGAATTTCCCTCGACAGATGTCTCACTTTCACCGTTTGTATGGTATAATTCCACGCTGTGCTGGCCAACCGGCTGGTAAAGTATCAGCGCGCATTGTCATTTCGCCAATCGGAAAGAAGGGGAGGTGTTGCAACGAACGCGAAAAAGGAAGGGAAAAAAAATAAGAAATGAAACTACCGTTCCAAAGCAAACAACTGCGAACGAGGTAAAGCGTCTGTCGCCGTCCGGCAGTTGGACAGCAAAATGACTCCACTTACGTGTAGAGTCGGTTCGCATCGTAGTCTCGACGAATGCGCCGTAGATGTCGAGCTTTCACCGCAATTACGGAAAATTGCCCCCGCAGTCATAACAGTCGTTTTTCAGGTGTTAAAGGCAAGTTATCGGCGGGCGCGGTAATCTCTCACAATAAGACCAATCGCGAGAATTTCCAATCGACCGCACACTATATAGTTTTAAGTAGAAAACTGCTTTTTACATCAGCAACACGTGATTTTCACGCGAAGTTTTTAAGCGGAAGAAAGTATAACGCGCGAGTTTGCACATATAAGCAAAACTTTCAGAACTTTCGCGTGTATTCTCAATTCTGATTAGAGATAAAATGAATAAATTTAAAAAATATTAAACAAGTAATATTTTTAACACTTTTAACTTCCAATGTTATAAAAATTATATTAGTCATACGAAATAATTTTGTACGAAAACCTATCTGTTAATTAAAAGAAAAATGAATACTTCGTTAGACAACGAAGGAATAGGTGACCCCAGTAACGCACACGTCACAGTTGGATTGGTAATAACGTTATGAGCCTCATAATGCAGACGTGAAGGATACTCACCTTTTCGAGCTCGAGGAGGTGAAACCGGAGGACTTGAATCGCCTGAACCATCTGAAACAAGAAAAAAAAGAATTGAATAAAATACATTCGCCGGACGCGAAGGCAGAAAAAAGGCATTGGATGGTAAGAGGCTGGCTTCGAAGAGGCCAGGGAGAAGAGATGACGAAGAAAAGGCTGCAGGGATCGGAGAGGACGACAGGGCCAGAACGAACATGAAGCAGACATGATTTAACCACACGCTGCTGCATCGTCAACGGCAGCTCGGCAACAGATCGACGGTCACAGTTCTCCGGCCTGAATTCGGCCTTTATTTTTTATTTGCACGCCCGTGCTTTCATTTATCTCTTCCGGTAAATATCGCCGTCGCGATGGGACAGCGATAGTTGCGACGACACGACGGTTATTAACGGGAGTTCATTATTATTGCATCTGCGTTTCGCTAATTGTGTATCTGAACCCAGGCGTGCAGAATTCGCGCAACGTACACAATGATATCGCGGGTAAACGACCACGGCGAGAGATACAAGAGGACCGATACGAAACGTTCGTTAGTCGCTGATCGACAATTCTCCTTCTATTTCCTCGAATTTTCGAAGAAAATAAATAAAAAATTATAGAAAACATACTCTCTCCTGAGGAGAAATTTACTACGACATATTTTCAATCGTACGATGCGCGCAACGTGTCCCAACGCTTAGAAAAATACCAGAATATAAAGTTCGATAAGCAAGCGTGCCTGCCGACGGTACGACATCGAAAGGTAATAATTTTTTTCTTTCCGTTTTTTTCCCTTCCGTTGTTTTTTCCCTTCCTTTTTTTGAGATGTGTTCGCGGTATCGAAGGTACGTCCTCGGAAGGACCGTCGGTATAATTTTCCGATACGCCATTAACGTTTTAAGGCCACCCGAGATCCTTCGACGCAATCTCTACCCGAAGAGAAGACCGTACGTTGCAACGACATCGCATTCTCTCCCAGGACAGCAGAAGCGGCGATTCAATTAGGCAAAGCGGCAATCTTAATTGTTAATTAACATTATATTTATGCAATTATGGTCCATTATGATTCTGCGCAGCCGATAACGAAGCGGTCGCGATGAGTGCTCCCTGAGATAGTGGGCTCATCCGAGGCCTACCTACCACCTTCTGCCTCCTCATCATCCTTCCATCGCTATGGAAGGATACGTTCTAAACGAGGCAGGTATAACACCGGATCTGTAACTACCACGGATGACAAACGGACGAGATATAACTTTAGCGAAGTGCATTTCAGCGCTTGTACTGGGTACATAGAGGAAAAAAATGTTTCGAGTGTAATAAAACGGAAGATTATGGGATCCATGTCTTATATATATATATTTACTAAAAAATTTATTTTTATATACCGTTCTATCAATACTTATCTAATAACGAAGAAAAAGTAGTAATAATTAAAAAAAAAAAGATCCGTGCATCGAAACAAAGTGTGGATACGTTACTATACGAAAATGTTGCAAGTAACCCTATTCGGGAGCTATTGAAATTCGCTCGGTATCGGAATTATCGATGACAGCAAAGAATCGAAATTACCAGTGGAATAAGGAACAATTGTCCGCGTTGTATATGGAACGACGAACGTCAGCATCAAAAGAATATGTATCGGGTCTTCCACACTTCAGGGCTCCTCCTCGTCGACAAACGGACGAACGGACAGCAAGGAAGAAAGGGCGAGAGTAGATAAGAAGAGAAACAAGAATGCGATGAGACTGAGAGAGAGAAAGGGAAAGAAAAAACGAAGATGGTATCGGTCCAGTAACGAACACACAACACAGAACACCCGGGTGCTTCTTCGCGAGATGGTGCGAGGAAACGATTCGCCACGACGTGTTTCTCGTCTCTACTCCTCGCCTCCGACGTTATACACAATGTGTTCTCTATATCCGACGGTTTTGTTGCTTCCCCGACCAATAACGACGTAGTTACCACGATATAGCGCGAGCTCTCGCGCAGCACACTTGCCAATGGTGCGAGAACAGCACCACGAGTATCCTCCGTTCTGACGCAATCAATTTGCAAAATTTAATAAAAATAATTCATTTTTTTAAATAAAAGTCACAAGAAATGTATTTAAAATGCGCGAATTAAACGTAAAATTATACTGTCATTATACTTAATCATGACAAGTTATTTATGACTACATTTCTTCGTAACAGTTACGCAAGAAAATTTATAATTTCGTCGGGACATAAATAATGTATTCGCTGTCTTTTCGGTATGTAGATCTTCCACAACAGTATGCTTGTCTGCAACTCTCTAACTATTGCGAATGAAGCTCTTCGTGATGTCTAGTCCAGGCCACGTCACTCCTGTCACTCACTCTCTCTCTTATTCTCCTCGTCGGCTCTCTTGCTTCGCTTGCAATCTTTCGGCTCGGGAGGTTTTGCCACGATCGCTCATCACGTGTTATTAATTAGGCTTGCGAGCGACCGAGTATCTGCCGGGGAGGCAGGGGAGGCAAAAGACTCGAGCAGGAGGAAGAAGCAGAGGCAGAAGAAAAACTGAGGAACACACGAAGAAACAGGGAGATGGTGTTATTTATAAGCCGACAGGGACGACGCAGTCGGAAGCAACGCCCGACGATGAAGGGTGCCCCCACTTTGAGTCTCCCCTCGCTCTCTCTCTCTCTCTCTCTTTCGTTCCTTCGTCACCATGTGTGTTGTTTCCTTCTATTTTTCTTTTCCCCATTCGCTTCCACTCGAGCGTCACTACACCGTGACGCGTGATGCATGCTGCACCGACGAATGCGTGATGTATGCGCGAAATACGCGATGCGTACGTACGAAAGTGTAAATGAGAGCGCCGCGTTGCGGTTTCGCACCTCGCGGATGCTGCATTCCGAACATCTGGTGAGAGCTCATGGATATATTTTGTGAACGTCCATCGATGTAAAATAAAAATCAAAGAGTTGACAAATTCAATGAATTCAACTTGAAAATTGCGTTTCGAAACATTTTATGGACCAAATATATGAAAAATATCAATTGTATTTATTTAAAAAATGTATTATTGAAAGCATTAATTAAAAAGAATTATTATAAGGAGGATAGAATGTCAATAATGGAATTATCAAGAAACATATGCTTTCGCTCAATTCTCGCAAATAATGAAGAATATACACATATGTGTGCACTTGTCGCCAGAGTTCCCAATTAATATATGCCATTCTTTAGATTGACAAAATTAACTGGATGCTGTCAGTGACGTAAATGCAGGCATGCACCACTGCCCCACTTTTGTGCCAATCGATTCCATTATACGTACATCCATATATTAAATAACGCGTTGCCAACGTTCTCTCGTATAATTGGAACGCATACACATAACTGTCATTATTAATATAAATGTAAATTTTTTCAGATTTCAAAAAAAAAAAAAAGAAATTATAGTGGATATCAAGGTTAAAAGTATAATAAATAAAAAAATTCGCATGGCAAGTCAATCCGTTCCGTGATGCGGTTCGTTAAAGCACCACGATTAGCATCTTATAATTGATTGCAAACGATTTTTGAGGAAATTAAATTCGATCTCGGCCGCTCGGTATAAATCTTCACGCATAATATACCGGTCGTTTTCAACACTTCCAGCAAAGTACGGTGAAGTCGTGATACGACCTTGATGAGATCGTTATATCGCGCAGTCAGGTCGGTACCCGCATAGGTGGACCTTGTGCCGGGCAGATGGGCTCGTATACAGCTCATATTAATTAGTCCGCATACGCGCGCGACGGCAGAAAAAAGAACGAGATGGCGACCGACGAGCGAAAGTGAGACTCCCAAAGAGATTATCAAGGAGAGAGAGAGGGAGAGAGGGGAGGGGAGAGAAGACAAACGAAAGTGAGTGGTTGACTGCGAGGGTATTCACTCGCGCGGAAAAGAATTCATAAAATCGTAATGTATATGTATAAACGCGGCCACGTTGACGTGAGGCATCGTTATCAATTCGAAAAACCTAATTAATTAACGAGCGCTTCGGGCACCTCCTACGAGTTGGCACGAGATTATTCTCCGTCGCGTGTGCGCCCGTGAGGAAACGTTGGGTGGAACCAAACATAATAGGAAAAAGAATTTTTTTTATCAAAAGAGGTGATCGAATACGGAAAGATGAGAAAGAACCCTAACCCGAAAACCGAAAGAATATAATCAGTAAATCTCGAAACGATTCAGTGCCTGAGTAGAAAAAACTTGTAAAAAAGACGAGACGTGTAACGTAATTTTTGCTCTGAAAAACGAGAAGCTCTAATATAGCTCTAATAACCTTAAAAGCGCATAAAACTGTTAATAAAATCGTCTCGATTCCCAGATTATCGTGTCCCGAAGTAATAAGCGCGAGTCTCACGTCAAGTACATAAACGGTGCACTGCAAAACGGCATGAGGCTACGTTTAACAGCTGAAATAATCGCTTGAATCGATTTTAATCGAATCCATGCGCACGATTCCGCAAATGCGGCGGAGTGAAATAAAATCACGGGCAAGTAAGGTAACGCGCAGCGTCTGATGTAAACCGCAAATTATTAGTTCTCAGGTGACAAAGATGGACGGAAGATCGATCAAAGTGCGACACGCACAAAGTCCGGAATATTATAAATATTCTGCGAAAATAGATCGGCGGTACGTAAATTGCATGGATATGAGAGTTGATCTGAGCCGGTAGGTATACGCGAGCAGCTCTAATGAAGAGCTGTTAATTGTATCAATTATTAACGAGGGACATCGCGTCGGACGCTACGACGACTTTTATCGATGTCCAATGATTTACGAGGTGAGCGTCCTCTCTCCAGATTACTCGGAGACTACGTCCGTTGTCTCTCTCTCTCTCTTCTCATCTCACTTCTTCGACTCGTCGAACGAGAATTTCACACCGATTATAACCATGCTTTAAGAGATTACTTCTCGATCGCTTCATTATCGCTTCGGCTTTCGGTGTTAAATTTATAAAAAAAAATCGCGTCAAGCATTATCACCGACGTCGCTCGTCGATCCGTGACAATTAATTTTCAATCTACCGATATAATGCAATCATGTTCGACGTCCGTAACAATTCAAGTGATTATTCACGTACGATTTGTCCAAACGGTACCTGCATCTTTTTCCTCGAGATTATATAGTTTCATTCGTGAGAATGTTGATAACTAAATGATAAATTCGCCCGTGAGAGAGGAAATCAGACATGGCAAACGTCACTCAAAAATTAAAATTAAAAATCCATGTTTTGGGAGGAGAAAAAAACCCATAGGATAAATCTTCTGGTCCGTTCGATGTGTACGTGAGCAGGAAGGTGAACCGGCGATACACAAGTAGTCAAGAGTGCTATGCAAGCAAGGGATGCTTTATCTACGACCTGGTCGCGCGTTCGAAACGAAGACACTCGAAGCGACAATATTTAAACATTGTTAAATCGTGTGATACTTGTCAACAGCAAACACACCGCGCCTACTTGTATCCCGATTGTTGGCCACGCGTTGTTTTCTCAATTATCGATACTGCCAACATTGTTTTGCATCAATCCGTAGCGCAGAACAAACGCATCTCAATTTTGCAAAAGGATTACGGGAGATTACCAAAGCCTCCGAAACGGGTGGAAAAATAAAAATAAAAACGTCAGTTCATCATATAAATTAATATTCTTGACAATGCTGAATATATCGTAACATGTTTTTTACTTGTAGTAAAATCGAAAAAGTAAGATCCTTCATAGAACTATCTAATTTAATTCTACTTTAGAAGAAGATTAATTCAAATCTCAAACATATGTTATAATAATATTCTAAAATGTTTATTAATAGAATAAAATAATTAAACGTGACAAAGAAAGAGAGAGAACATCACTTTTGTGCGCGATGTGGATTGCGACGAATAAGTCGAACAAAGAAATCATGCTCGTGCTTAAATTAAAAATATTAATAGCAATACACTGATAGTCAATCAGGACGACTCCACAGGACGTTTATGTAGAGTGCAAGAACTTCGGGCATCCCGCACGCGCACGTAACGCGATATTAAGATGATAGTGCGTCCTGGCACGGGCCATCAAAACGGCGGACTACCGTCTTAATAGCCGGAGATTTATAGTCCCGGCGACGGCGCAAAGTCACGGGACTCCAAAGAGCGAAAGAGAGAGAAAGGAAGAGGGAGGCCTAGTCCGCCGTAATATAACCCAACCTAAAGTCCCGTATAGAAAGAAGGCTCGTGGTGTATGTATATATAAGGGCGCGTGTGGCAAAGAAGAAACCACGAAACGAGCCGAGGAATCACTACGGGCGCCCGGATAAACGGAGGAAACGAAGAAAAACGAAGAAAAGGTGCGTCGCGTGATTCCTCGGCCGCTGACTCCGGCCGTTTCGTCGACGGTTATGAGACGAGAAAATCGAACGAAGCCGAAAACATCTCGCGGCAAATAATATCCAGAATTTTGAGCAAAACAACAATTTCATCAGTTTTTTATCTCAATTATTCTTTTACTCGTACAATAAGAGAAATTGACATAATGGTCTCTCAAGATAGTTAAATGTCATCTTAAAAATTAAAAAAAGCTAAAATGATTAGATTATAAATTATGATTAGATAATACCAAGAGGCTTACATGATTAATAAATCGAACAAGGTATTTATTTGTGCCAATATATTTTTGTATGAATTTTAGTATACTTTTTCTCGGTATGGTAAACTGTGCGCTGATTATTCGTCGGTTTTGAAACACAGTACGTTGTAAAAACAACAATTCCACATTACTTAAATTCGATAATCGAATTTTAACATTTGATGCCAATAAGATAGCATTAAAATAATTAGTCCTTCTTTTTGTATATCTTAATCGCAATAAGCATAAATGATCAACATTGAGAACTTACACGTTGTCGAGAGACTTTATGTCGTAAAAGAGGCACATGCATACGAAAGTTTCATATGTATGGAGAAACATCCGACTTTAACTGCATCTGCATTTTTGCGAATATTTTCGGCAACATTAATGAGCGGCACAACGAGCTCGGGAGAAGGAACTTCTTCCCGGTTCTTTTTTTTTGTCGTCGTTTTCATGCAGAGGCGACATAAACCCGTGAGTAAAACATGCTCCACGGAAGACACCGGCGCATCACAAACATTCACGCAGACAACTAAAGTGTCTCATTCAGAAATTATTTTATCGTCCTTAATCGTCGATCGCTTATCTTCGTTAGTGCCGCGTGTCTCTTATTTCCTCTGGTCAAATAATCACCGAATAAAACGATACGTCCCATGCAGTTTCGCTGTTACTTGAGAAATTCATTCGACGATATTCGTCGGGCACAATGTGTCGTTTTTGCCTGGCGTTATACGCCGCCGCTAATTACCGCCCGCCATGGGAATTATAAAATCAATTTCTACCACGGGATATGCCGTATAAATAAAACATTTCCGGTCTTTACAACCGGCAGTCTTAACGAGCTCGCGAACGCTTCTCTTGCGAGCAAGCGGATAGACGAGCATGCGAGTAACGGCCAACTGCTTAAAGACTTAAAGTGTTTCGGTATATTCGAGCACGTGCTCGATACGGATCCGCGGATATTTGTCCATTTTTATCGGATGCATAGATATGAACGTCGAAGTTTAATCAGCTCGAATATTGATATGCAATGACCCATGCTGATAACAACGAGCGAGTTACGCGCTTATACTCATGATTTTCCTGAGCCTTTGTCACAAACTTTACTTCCACGCCACTCCATGCTCGCTCGCGGATACCTAATTAATTCGTAGCCGTGCTTCAACGTATCAAATTTATTAAACGATCCCATCTCGTGATCCGATGATGACGTGTACGCTGCGGCTTGTTATTAAACGATCCCATCTCGTGATCCGATGATGACGTGTACGCTGCGGCTTGCTTAAATATCTGACGTACTCAAGTGACCGATAATTATAATCGATGCTCCGACGCTCGTCGAGTGAACGTTCGAGCACGCGCTTTACTTCCTATCTCCGAATTTTTATCTTCCCGATTTTAAAGCAGAAAATACCTGCCATCAGTGCTACCGGATATTTAATCATCAAGTCGAAAAACTTGTAAAAAAAAAGTATTTTAGAACAATAGTATACAATCTACATTATTTATCTGGTAAGTAAACCCAAGGCCATCAAAACTATATTTCGTAATGCTTTACTACTTATTACTCTTAATGTATGAGCTGTCTAAATATATTTTGCCATATGCGATAAAACGTCTGTAAAATCGAGCTTAAGATTGGTAGACTAATTCGCTCTGGTTTGGGAAGAATTGTACGACGAAAAATTGCAGTCAAATTGCGGCAAGGCCGCGAGTTGGCCACATCGTTTGTCGAAAGGTTCCCCCCCGTGCTTAAAGGACCACCGGAGTGGCTACGCATTTCGGCAGTCCTTCTGTTACATTATACTTTACACATTCGCCACAGTTCTCTCTTTCCGCTCTCGACTCTGTCCGAGCAGTGGTTTCCCTTTCGAGCTTGGAGAAGTCTCTGCGGGGCACTCGAACCCCCCCGCTCTCTACCTTACCGCCGTGTTGCTCAGGCCCTTTATTCCTAATTCACGACCGCCGCGGCAAAAAAAGAGCGTCACGGCGGTCAAGGATATAATATTGCCACCAGCGTAAGACGGTCCTGGCGTGGGCGGAAGAAGTCCGACGAGTACGCGCATACGTTCCTGAACCTCGGCGCGAAGACCAGATAAATATCTCTTTTTGTCCATCAGTCGGGAGGCACGCCTGTTTCTCGACTTCTCGGGCTACACGAAGCAAAGATAAGAGCAACATATTTCTGTCGGGGCGAAGTAAAAAACCGAATACGTTCCAGCGGTGTGTTTATCAGCGCCATGCTTGTGCATGAATCGAAGAGGAGAAAGCGAGGAAACTCAGGAAAATACTGTTGTCCGGCAAGGGAGAGAGAAAAAAAAGGAAAGAGATACTTAAGGAATGCGTGATATTTGTTTCGCGCCGAAATGCAGACACGAGTATGCCCGCGGCCGCACGTTAGCAAGTCCCACACAATACACATATAATACACGCAGTCGTAAAACGTTAACTACGCGATTACAATCGCTTCTTTCAACGCTGCACCGAGAGTCGTTAGGGCTAATGCTGAAAGGTTCGGACGCACGCGGGATCCGGGTATTAAATAATGAACAGCACAGTCGGTGATTCAATCAACGGATACGGGTCGAATGGTTCTCCCTTGTTGTATAGAAATTGCGCGAAAGTCGTGCTGATTACGAACGGCGATCCTTTTGGTATCGACAGCCGCGGCATCGGCGGTAGTCGAGACGACGGAGATTGCAACAAAATTGCAATAATCAACGATAATGTTGCCCGCAGCGACCAGGCCTTGAGAACACGCGCGCTAATCGCGTGCTAAAGGCACGACACACGCATGCAGCGAGAAGGATGCTAAAGGTACCACTTGTCGATTCTCACCTCGTGATATTTGCGTCGCATATTCTTGGCTCTCCGTTATTACGATTTATATCACAAGTCAAAGTCCCGGGTAATTTTATTTAATCCTCTAACCGTCACGCAAAGAAACAACGTGACTGCAATCATCATGAAACCATGTAATTCTATTAAATAATAACGCAAGAATCTATAAAAAGAATCGCCTGTATATCATTGATACCTTTCTGATCTGATCAGAAGTTTATTGATTAACGAGCCTTCTCTGAAGTTTTTATCAGGAAACATTTTGAACTTTGAAATATACGACGCAATTCATGTAACGGTTACGCACAACGGTTCAAAAAATTTCTGCGCGATCAAAAGCGGAAAAAAACAAAGTTTGAATGCAAATAAATGTAAAATAAATTTGACGCAATATGTAAAAACGTCGTGTAATTTATCGTGCTCGCCGAACAACGGCGCTTCAATGAATGATTTAGATTGCGGGCAATTTTTGAAAAGAGGAAAAAATACATTTTGACATTCGTAGCGCAATATACTGGCGCAGTTCGGCTTGAAATTAATCTCACGATAAGAAAACATTTCGCTTCGCTATCGGAATCGTATCTATTACCCAAACCAGATTTGACACTGCCGCGGACTTCCCGGGAGATTGCGAAACGAAATCTTTATTAACAACGTCCAGGTTACCGCGTTGCGCAAGAAATGGCGAATCGTAGAGCGCATGCACACACATACACGAGCGCGCGTGTGCTACAAATTAAGAATCTAGAAAAATTAATAATCGAGTTAATGTCGCTTCTTGCCACGCTCCGGCGTGCACCGCACCGCGCCATGAGTAAATCACGAAGGCGAGGTCCAACGTCCGGCTAGAGAGTAGAATGCCCTCGCAATAATAATTATTCTCCAAACGCAAGACTGGCAATTAGCATCTCATTGGCTCATTTCTCGCTTATGCTAATGGGGAATATTATTTAAGCGCGTATACAAGAAGGGTTGACCCTTCTCCTCCTCTTTCCCCGTCTCTTGCCCTCTGCATTTCCTCTTCGTTGCACAGTCCAGGGCTTCCTTTTACCCTCACCCCATACAGTTTAGTGGCCCGTCGCTTCGCGTTGCTCGCTTTCCGCTGTGCGGTTGACGCGTCTCGCCGCGTCTTTCTTTCCCCCGTTTACGACGCGCACTAAGGAGCCGAGTCGCCCACGTGGTGTCTCCTCGTGCGGTTTCCCTGTTTAGCACCATCAGGAAATTCCGCGCGACCGGAACGCACGCAGAGCTGTCTAAGAACGTGTCGCCAAACATCGGAGATCGTTTGTAGATTCATTCTTCAAGAAATTTTTTTAACGAGCATTCGTTACGTTTGGTCTGCACACATTTTTGTAGCGCGACAAATAATTAAAGTTATATATAAATTATATATTAAACAAAGAACTCGAGAAATCCCTGAAAATATTGTTGTTGTTTCTTTTATGACATTTATCCAACCGTTGTTTATAATCATTTTTACGGATGTCATCTATGCTAACTGGTAGACTGAACAGCAGACGATCCAAGTGAGATTTTATTCTGCTTTGGACTTTTTTCATGCATTTTGCATAGCAGAGTAGCGATCACGATTGTGCTAAATTTGTCACACTTGGAACACACTTTCATGCTCACTCAGCCGTGCGTAATGGAAATACTAGAAAGGAGAACCAGCAAAACTATCTCTCCTACTGACCGCTAACAATCGGCGAAGAAAACGTCGGAGTCTCGCCATGGCTCGGAAAGCAATCTCACTCGGTGACTTTTCCGTTCTGCGAAATTATCGGCAAAAAGCTCCGCTCGATTGGCGTAGAGCACAGGAGGGAGATCATTGTCTGGGAGATAGAGAACGTAGAAGAAAGACGGCCGGAGGATGAGGAGGAGAAAAGAACTTCGGAGAGTTCGAGAGGGTTCGAGAAGGAAGAGTACGGAGGATCGAAAGGCACGGGAAGGCGGCGGAAGAGAGAAAGAGGGAAGTGGACGAGGCAAAAAGCGCGAACGTTACGTGCCTCTTCTTTACGATAGAAGCTCATTGCTCGTAGATTGCGATTTGCCACGGACGTAATGAAGCCACGCCACCTTCCGCCGGCCTTCCTATGGCAACTGGTAAACAGCTACGGTGACTGCACCCGGCGGGTGAATGCAACGGCGAATGTACCAGCCCCGAGGAGACGTTCCTCTAGACGACGCGACAGGTTGGCCGCGCCAACAGTGGTAGACGATTCGAAAAATTTTTACCCGCCAAGTCCATTTAACTCCCTCGATTTACTACCCGTAACACCTGCCAGGGGCGGCTTTTTGCAAATACATGCCGGAGATAGCCGAGAGCAATGCGCGCACAATCGGCACGAAAGACAACGACCGCAAACGCCGATGGCACTTCCGACCTCGTGGCGCAAAAGACATAAATCATCGGCGAAACTTATTTTTACGTGATTTATACTTAGACCAAAAGTTATATAGCGATAAATCTAAAAAAGATCAAAGGCTCTTTAAGACTTGATGTAACAATTATATTAACCTTTAGAGCATCGGTAAAATGGGGGGAGGTGTTATAAGTCAATAGATTTGTCACAAGATCTCATACATGTATATATATCTTATACAAAAGGTTTTTCAAAACCTTTCCACCTTTCCAGCTCTCTAAAGGTTAATGTGGTTTTGACGTAACCGTTTAGTTTTTTTTTTTAAATGTTACTATTACTATTTCTTTTCTCATTGCATTAGTGTTGCAAATAAACAAACAAAATAATTTTGTCATTATTTAGATTTCTACATCTGTGCTAATATTTTCAAATAAGGTTAATCGACAGTTGTGACATAGCTGCCGCAGGCAAGGTGTCGCCTTGCCGGAATATTTGTGACTCGGTATGGTCGTGACAAGCCAGGTAACGGACGTGACGTTTCGAAAAATTGTGGGCAACAGTGCGAGAACACGGTCAACGAAATGCATTTCTCATCACCATTTCTATCTTTCTTCCTTCTATGTATATGTATATATGTATATATATATATATATATATATATATATATATATAAAGCGTAACAACAATCTAGCACTAACTCAATATGTTGATTTTGGGAAATACATATAGTGCTCATATGTTTAAAAAAATTGTTTATGGAGGGAAAAAGCCGAAAACATTTTCACAAAAATAACAATAAAAAGTACGATCTCCACATATAATCCCAATAAAAATGTTATTTTTTTTCGAAAGTATTTTTTAAACAAACTGATGAACAAAAAACATGAGAAAAATTTAATTCTCGATACTGATTCAGATATAATAATATAGTTTTTCTATTGAAATTATAATTCATTATTTTTTGATCACTTTTATAACTTTCTCTTTGTAAAATTCTAAAACATATTAATATTAAATATATACCAGTAAACATTTCATTAAATTCTTATTAATTCTTTTCTTATTTACTTTTTAATCTAATTTTGAATACAATTTAAACATATATTTTATTTTATTAAATATATCAAATTTTACTTACATATTTATAGTACTATTTATGTTAATTATGTTTACGTTTCTTAAAAAATTATTTTTTAAAATAACCAAAAAAATGTGTGCCCAAAACTCTTATACATAAACAGATTCTAGAAAAAAATAATGTCAATCATCTTTTAAATCACGATTTCACGTTCTTTGTGAAAAATCTTGCAGAACACAATAAGGGTAAGAGATGGCAACGACTTCTCGAGGAATTTGTAATGGCGGATCGGATTCTAAGTCGTCCTAACCACCGCCGCAAAGCCGCGTGTACGCGTTCCTGCCCGACGAAAAAATACACACTCGGAGTTATTTAAAAAACCCATTTCACTGCGTTATCTCGATCGGAGAGCATGAAGGGTCGCCTAAAATATTTCTTCCTCCGCGTCCCGCCGAAGTTTCGAAGAATAAAATGGCTACTCGCTCTCTCATCAAGGAAAACAATACTATAGTATAAGTAACATCGCCTGCATATTATTTGGATTTTTAACTGTTGCGTCATGAATTGGATCTAAAAATAATGTCAACGATCTTCTGCACTATATGTTTACCGAATATAGATCAAACTGTTGTGTACTATTTATTTAGGAAATAAACTGAACATTTATTTTTTTTTTTTGTTCAATGTGTTAACAAAGAAAAGTTCTGGGTATGATTGTAGATAGTTTGAATTACATTTAGAAAATAACAGAAGAATGCATGTGATGGTTTGTTTTGAGCCACGCTGTTTTATCGTCCAGATATCACATAATAAATGTATCCGCCCTCGTGAAACTCTGAATCCGTGTTCCGACCGGAATAACGACGGATGGAAACTCGCAACGATAACGCTCCGTTAATTATTCCACTCGCTGGGAGAAAAAAAAGTGTGGAACCCTGGCGCGGACTCGCGCGTCGTAACGTTACTTCCTGGCTCGTTATTTCGTCGTTGAAGTCGGCCGACCGTATTTGGGTATCTCGATGGACGATCGCTCGATGAAATTGAGCGATTAGACGTGCACCGGAGTCGTCAGGGAAGACGAAATGCAACTACGAGATTTCTCGCTATTTACACGGCTAAATCGGATAACACGGTCTTGCGGATCCGCTCGCTCGAAGCATTCTTTTCTCATTGCTCTAATTGCTCCGATAATTAATTGCCGATGTCTCAGCGAAACGAACAAGGCGTGTTTCGCGATTCTCGCGTTCGAATTCGCATGAATTTTACAATGATCTCCGAGAAGGGAAACTGCGTGATTAGAAGCGTCTGAACACGAGCATCGAACGACATTATATGCAGCAGATGAATGATATCGAGAGACGGACGTCTCGCTTACAGACGAATGAACTAAGGAAATACTCACCAGCGAGTCCACCTCCGGATCTGCGATATAGTACGGCTTCTCTTGTCTGATCTGTAACACACAGGCACACATGTAAGAGCGTTAATAATTGGATCCAGCGTAATTGCGGTATTAAAGCTACATGGACGATCGTATCATCTCGGTGTACATACATACATATATATATAGAGATGCACACATATGAGCGCAACCAAAGCCCCGCTCCCTCTTCATCTTCCCACCTCTTTTCTTTAAGCGATTTCCTTCGCGTGCTTCCTCTTAATTGGACCCCCACTGTTCAATTCGTACGTACAGAAACGGAAACGCGTCGGGGAACGCGATGGAATCCCGGCGGCAAATCGAGAAGGCAGACGGCGGTAGAGGAAGCGGTGAGATTCTCAGACATTTTCATGGCGCTGCGTGTAGCGCGCCGATCAGAATGGAAACAAAACTACTTTGGTGTTTGGCGTTCGGTTTTCATGATGAAAGAAGACAGAAAGAACTAATCTCGTTGGCAAAGCCTGTCTTATGGAGCTAGACAAGTTATACATTTCAGATTAAATAATCAGATTAGATCTTTCGGGATCTTATCGTTATCTCTTTCTTTTTCTCTACGGGACCAATTATGTTTGTCGCTGAACGCAATTATATAAAGGAACGCAACTATATAAATAAATTGCCAAAATAAATGAAGAAAAGAAATATATGTTTTCCTCAGTTTGTTTCGGCGTTCCAGTTTTACTTTGAGAAAGATTAGCGCAAGACTTTTGAAACTGTTATAATTATTATCGTTATTTGTGTTACACATGCGGTTGAATGCCTTAAGAGTGCCCGAAGAGACACGACGGGATTTCTCAGACAGACTGAATGACTTCTCTCTTACAGCGTCGAAAGTGTCCAAAGAGTCGAGAAATGTGAGATTTAGTCAGGGACGTCGCTTCTCTATAAGAGAAAAAGATCGGATAATGAAATATTGTCCGCACGCACGAATTCCCAGGTAAGAGCGCGTATTCATGAGCTTGAATTCTGAATGGAAGTCCTCGAGCTCTCCCGTCCCAGTGTACAGATAATGAAGGCGTCTCATGCTACAAAAATACTGTCAACTGTTCGTAGGGGAGGTAAGGAGGACTAGTTCTTGCGCGGCCCTGTCATCGCGCTTTTTCGACGGTTTCTGAGCGGCGGGGTAGCGCCATGCAGGTAGGCAAGATTACCCATTGTAAACAGCCCATTCTGTCTTCTGTGCGCCGCCTCCTCTTGCTTAATTCTTAATTCTAATTCTAATTCTTCATTCACAGCTTTTCCCGAAACACGATGTAGTCACTCATACGTCATCACGTAAAGGTGGACGCATCAATAAAAAAATTGGCAGTTCGTGAAAGAAAAAGATTCGCAATGGGTCTAAAAGTAATGGGGATAGAGAAAATCGACGAATAGTCGGCGTTTAATTCTACAACGTTTGCACAATATATTTCGTGTAACTTACGAAGAAGTTCGTTTGTATAACGATATAAGAAATAACTCATTACGATATTGAAACAGTGATAACGCGATGTACGCTCCCGTAGAGGGAAAAAGTGCGGTATCATCGCATGATGATGGCGGAGAAAATCGACCGTTCGTGCGAGGATGTTCGATGAAAAAACAAACATCGATAGATGCGTATAGAAACGTCAGCATTCGCTGGCTGTCAGGCGCATAACTCAGCGCGCGGCGGAGGTGGTAAAAATATTGTGCGATAATATTTAGAGAATGCTCTCGTTCCGGCACGCGGGGTGTCTGTTCGGGGCGACCTCGTGTGCACGTACGAATACCACATGGAGGAAAATACATACGCACACGTATTGGCGTACGTGGTGTGCGCCGATCCTGCCGAGAGATATACGAAGCAGCTGCTTTGGAGGCTGCTGCTGTTGCTGTTCTCTTGCCTCTGCTATTGCTGCCGCCCCCTCGAAAACCCTTCGTAAAACCCTTCCCTTCTGAGCAGTTGGAGAATTCTAAGCAGACTGGAATACGTGACATGGACGAAAAATTTTCCAATTTTATCTCATTTATTTCTCAATATATTAAATACTCTAGATGACATTTTACGACATTATATATAATAAGCTTCAAGAGAGGTGTCTTTTTATTTAATGTTCGAATATATTTTATGCGAATTGACACAAACAGAACCATAAAGGAAAATTAATTTCACTTTCTCTTCAGCAATTCTTATTGTTTCAATTTTCTCTCATACATTTTGAGATAGTATAGTAAGTTTTAATAATTACAAAAATAGCAACGTACTGCCAAATATTATATTCATTTTGTACAAGTTTTCTAAAGAAAAAGATAACAAAAAACTTCAACTTTCTCTGATTTTCTCTGATTTACTGGGATTCGATCCTCTAACAAAAGGACGAAAGATTTCTTCCAAACCCAGAACTAAACCAAAGACATTTTTAAATAGACCAGTGATTGATGTCTCTCGTTGCAAAGTTGATTTCTCTCTGTTACAATGTAATTTTTGCGCAGAATCAAGTAAGTATCTCCGAGAGCTCTCTACACGTCATGTGCAGATCGTGTACATTAGAAAATGTGACAAACATAAGGATCTTTTGTTGTTTTGAATGGCGACCGTTCAAAATTTCAATTATTCACGTTTTGCACAATAGCACGAATGGCTATCCTAGGCTTTTGAGCAAAAACCAATTTTACCTGTTTGGAAAAATATAGTGATTGTTTCTTAAGAGGTTTGCAGATACATATCTTTCTTTACTCTAACCATTCAGGCAACATATAATATTTTTCAATCTTAAATATGTTCTTCAAAAATATAAACATGCGTGACAGAAAGTTGATTGACTTTGAGACTATCCGACTATTCCTGATTTTTCTATTCATCCATGCGAAATGTTAACGGTCGTTTTCAAGATGCTCTACTTTTCGGCAGTTAATATGATCGTAAAAAAGCTAAGCCCGAATCAATAAATACAATTCGATATTTAAACTAGTAAGAGTCAATGAATGATCCTAAGTGATGAGAATGACTACACGAATGACTACATATTTTTGCAAACGATATGACACTGAGTCGCGAGGAGGAGAGCGCGTGATACCGCGTGATCGCTATCGCGTAGTAGCACACGTCAAAACGGGGAGATATTTACGCTAGAACGCGATAATTGCGAAATTGTAGCACGGTAAGACTGCTGGCGATAGTCGTGCAGCTCGTAACAACAGAATTAAACGTGTATACACGTCTGGTGTTGAAACAATTAAAACGGGAAAATCTGAAACGTGTCGGAAATACAATTCGAAATAGTTTCTAGAAAGCTAAACTTACAGTGGATTAAAGTTCTGATGTTTAATGTGTCACAAATATTCGTGCCAACGTCAAAATCTTAACTACCGCATTAATCAAAACGTAATTTCTCTCGACTAGAAATTTCTTAATAAGATGAAAAATATGGTGAAAATATATTTTGATAAATAATTTAAATATTGTTAATTTAAAATTTCATTAAATACACCGTTTTGCAATATTCGATTAAATTTCCAATTAAAATTTAATGATCACTGTAAGTATAATCTAATTCACTGATGACATTGCGATAACGTCGGGTAATGGAAAACCGGTTCAAATACCTATTCGTACTGGTGAGCTTTCGTTTAGTTAATTGACCTCGAATCTTAAAACCGCAGCATCTCGATGGCGCAGCATTTCTCTCGTAACGGCTCGTTGACTCTTTAGATCAAATTACATCGTATTATCAATTTTCTTATATAAAGATTTTTCAACGTAAAAACAATTTTATGAATATAGCGTTTACAACATTTTTTTTGTATACATAAAGTCTTTGAGTCATGGAATCGAACGGAAGAAAATCAATAAATGCCGAAAAAGAAAGAGCTGACAGCTTTGAATGCTTATTTGTATAGAATGCATTCATCTAGCGATTACCATCAGTGCGGGGATGGCATTTTATGAGAGTTTAATGCTGTCAGAGAGAGGTGCATCCTAATTGTACCAATAAATCGCTACAGAATCTTTCTTCTCTCACTCGCCTCTTCCTTTTCGTGTTTATGAGTACGACACGGAATCGAGATATCGTGATGAGCGTACGCCCACGTCTCCGTATTCAATACTTTGGTAGTTTCGACTCATTGTTTAAAATGCAATTATATAATACAATAGGAGAATGTCTCGCTAATAGTAACGGTATAAACGTATTTGTACTTAACGATGCACACACATACACGTATATATAAAGAATAATCGAAAAATTATTTGGAATAAAATACTTTAAGCTTGTATACACATGTCTAATTGTCTCCGTGGAAATTCTGTTAACAGTAGCGAAATAATAGATAGCGCGATTATAATCATTGATTTCCTCATACAAAAAGATTCTTTTAAAGTCGAGTCTTCATAAGTGGATAAGTATGGATCAAGAGATTTTATTCAGCCGAGCATGAATAAAATCGAGAACGTCGCGACGCTCATTTGACCGGCCAGATTCATGTAAAAGTGCACGGCTGCGAGGCGACGAACCGCGAGTAAATTTTTCGACGCGGTCGCCGGCGATGATCGCGAAAAAAAAAGCAAGATGCCTCTTTTGGCGGGTGAAAAAAGGCGCAACAAAGGCACAGCGTAACGTAGCGCAGCGGGGGTACAACCGATGGCACGTCGCAGCCAGACAGCGATGTCGAAGGCAACGAGTGCGCGCGCGAACCGAGGTGGAGAAAGAGGACGAGAAATCCCTGACGAGGGCAGAGAGAGGAGAGAGAGAGAGAGCAAGGGGGCACGGAAGGGGGCACGGAAGACTGAAACATCGCGGCCCCACATAGGGCACACGATGCGTGGACCGCAGGGGGGGATAATAGTGGACCCATTGAATAGATCAATTTACAATGGCAGAAAATGAGCAGTTCCCCACTCCCATCTTGCATCGCATGCCCCTCTCGACGCCTCTCCGGCCCCCCTACTGCCGTCGCCGGCTCGACTCTCCACGCTTCGGTGCTTCTCACGACTCGACGACCGCCGTGGTCGGGCCCCAACTGAAGATCGCGCATGCGCCGTACCCGGCGGCAGCCATGACGCATGCGTGCACGCACGCACGCACGGACGGTACGCACGCAACGAAACGCGAAATAATCCCGCGCGCAGCATGCGGCCCTTTTGTCGTGGCCCTATCGCCGCGGCGGTACCGATATACGGAGCGAGGGGACACCGAGGGGTACGAGGGTACGGCTCACACGGCACGCCTCGGAAACCGCCGCAAGAGGATTGTCACCTGCTTATCTGCCGACGTGCATCGTCGCGTGTGCGTGAGAGACCTACGCGCCTAGTGACGGCCTTCAAAGGCAATGCTCGCTTGAATATCGATTTGCAAAGTGTTGATTTGCCGAGATGTACGATACATCCGAGACGCGTTCTCGCGTAAAAAAAGCTACAGGTACATCCTAGGAATATTCTTGAACGCGCGTGAAAGAAAAAGGAATGAGAACTACGCTTTTATTCGACAGTTAAATAATTTTTATTAATGCGAAGCGATTAAATTGTTAAAAAGACTGTCGATCGAGTTTAGTAAACTAATAAATTGAAAAACAAGCTTCGAAATTTTGAACTTTGATAAGTGCTGAAAATTAATGTATTACTCACATTAAAAGAATGTAAGAATATCTTTGATTGAGATAATGATCGAGTGTATCAGTTAGCCATCCCCAATCAATACAAATTAATTAAAAATATCTCACACATGGTCCACCTGACGTAATATCATACACACTCTAAACACAAATATAATAAAATACAGTAATTTTTCTCTTACTAAAGCTTCATCATTTCGTTTTATTCATTTCCTTTGCGGCCAATTGTGTTATTAATTTATTTATTAAAAACGTTATTAAAAAGTCAAATACGAAACAAAAGACTACATGACTCAATTTCCATCTTGATATTCTACGGATTTAATCACGGAACTAACTTCGACGTCACGGGAGAAAGAAGAAGATATTCGAGTAAGAAGCGGTATCATATTGAGACGATACACGCGCATGGCATCATCGCGGAATAAACGTTCCGTAGTCATAAGCATGATTTTCCGTCGGCGCATGTTTTGAAATGCACCTTATGGTGCGCCTTATTAAGATGCAAATATCATGTCAGTTTCGCAACGCCACCGGCGTACCTTCGTACACACCAACGTAATAACGTCGACGCTGACTCGCAGATAAATAACATAGAGATGTGAGATTCGCGATTTTCGCGAATTTCATTACGCTCCGCTTCTGTTCAAGGAAAAAAATTGCGCTGAAAAAAAGCAACATGCGTTCGATTATCTCGGAAATCTCGATACGCCGGAAATTCTTATCATCTGGTGTTTTTCGGCATCAACAAGACAAAATAATGTATACATACGAGTCGCCACCTTATCCTACCTCGCGCCGAGGCTTAATTCTTATCGTTATCTCGGCATAGCGTTGCTCAAAGCCACTGCTACCGTATTACCGACACCTTATATTTAGATGTGAGTCTCGACGAATTTTCTTCTTCTTCAGTGATAATGACGCACGAGCGCGATCGCGTGAGTACGTCGTTCGCGAAAATTCTTGCAATCGCATATCCATATCGCGATGACACTGTTAAAAAGGCTTTATCTATTACCTTAAGAATTTAATTCACGATGCACGATACAAAATTCTACCATATCGGTTCGGCCTCATAACTGAAAATACATGAAAATAACTGGAGGTTACAGTTATCTAACGATATAGCGCATCGAGTCCGATACCCTTCAATCTAAATGTGCTGAATTCGTTTGCATCGCTTCACCATAAGCAAACGAGCACGATAACATTTTTATTGCCCATTCTGTCGCCTCGGCTTAATATGTTGTCGTGAATGCTATGTTTCTAGAAACTTACGTAAAAAAAGCAAGCAGAAATGAATCAACTTTTTCATTACGTTCCGTCTGAAATATCATTTGCGATCTATTTCCAATTAATCACGTTTATCAAGAACATTTATTATTCATAGTATAAGCCGAGACATATTATATGCGCCTATACATGTTTCAACACGTTTAGTTTATATAATCGACATAAATAGTTAGATAATTAGAACGAAACCTTTGAAGTAGAGCACTTGGAAGTAGATCAATAGTAGAAAGAAGAAGTGACACCTTCAGATATGGCATATCGTTCTTTTACTTTCCTACTAGCGAATAAGTACGTAACATTAGTCGTTCTAGTTACGGTACATCATGTTATCGATGTAAATGTCTGTGGCGAACAAATTATCTATAGAAAACACGCGGAAACGTTCGACCGGTACACTTTCCAAGACCTTCGAACAGACCTACGTGCGCGATCCGGCACGCAGACAGCGAAATGGTATGTTTTAAAAGGTCCAAATCGTTTCGCGGCATGCGGCCCCATAGGCTCTCGAGTTACCTACGCGTGTCCTTGGGGGGACCTGCCTCAGGTGAGCCGCTAGAGGGAAAGAAAAAATAGGAAGCGAGGGAAGAGAAAAAACGCGCTCACGCGCGCGCGAGCGAGCGAACGAATCTTCTGCCTCGTAGCTAGAACGGGGCCCGTATACCCGGGCCCCGGATCTCTCAACGGTAATCCTAAAAATAAGTCCCACGATAGGCAGGATTCTTCTTCGAGGCTCAAGACACGCTAGTGAGTCTCGTGCTTGGATCTACAGTTTCGGGACGGAGACGAAACGCGCGTCCTCGTGACTCATGTGAAGAGTCGAAAATCCCTTCGGGACATTCTCTCACGGAAGAATCGTACGACAGTTCGCCGAACACAATCGTAAGATTTTCGCGGGGATTTCGTCCAAGGATTTCGACCTTTTAAAACATGCTAAGGTATGCTGAAAGCAGCTCGCAACTATGCCATTGTAACTGTTTCCTTTTATTTTTAAATCACTCAAGCAAGTCAGTTAAAAATATCCCACTACATTAATTGGAGTAGATATCTTATCGCTTACTAATTGATAGACATAAATTTGATTCTCAAGAGGGGAGGGGGTATCCTATAAATTATTGTAATACATTCGATTGTATATTAGAACGTCGAATAAGGCTCACCGATGTGACAAATTTACATCTCTGTATGTGTGTATATATTGTATATATAATATGCAGGGTGATGAAAAATGAAGTAAAATATTTTAAGGAAATTTAGTATGCTCAAAAATAAGTCGAAAAGTCTTAATAAACATGGGTTCGCAAATAAGCCGTTCTTGAAATATTTTTATTTTTTCGTTTTTGATATTTTGATATTTTTCTTTTTCTTTTTATTATTTATATATATATATATATGATCCAGTACCATATATATATATATATTGTATGTATAATATGTGTGTATATATAATATGTGTGTGTGTGTGTGTGTGTGTGTATGTATGAGTCTTTACGCATTTAATATTCTGCAAACTTACTTGTTTTGAGAAAACGGCGATATCCTCGTTGAAGCTTTCTGACGAACAGACATCACCACCAGCTACACCGGGCTCGCGCGGCGTACACGTTGCCAACTCGCACTTTTCGAATATGAGTGCGAGGAGCGGGAACAGGGGGTGTCTGAAAGAAGAAGCGAGAGAGTGCGTTTAAAGATAACGGGAATAACGCAGGACGGGTGAGCGCGCGAACGGCAGATACGCATGCTAACGGAGCGTACCGCATCGCCGTTTCGCAAAGCAGCGCCGATCTCGGTAGGCATGCTAATTAACACCGCAATCTTTCGAGCTTCTGGCCGACGGCTTCTGGCCCGATTCATTTCCACGAAGAGACGATAAATTACTATCCGATGCCTGCGATATTATATAACGAGCGTCGGCTTGCGAAGGAAGGCGCGAAAATCTCGAACGAAACAAACTGGGCGTTCACGAACATAATTAATCGAGATCGATGTAATTAGCAAATCCCGCGCATGTGTGTTGTGAAGAAATATGCGGTAATAATACACTTCTTCGTGACGACAAGGGTCTCAAAACGATTAGTATATTCATTAAAGACGCGATTCCTGCGCCTCTTCGCGAGTATTCTGGATGTCCGTGCGCCGGATGTCCGTAAATAGCGTTTCTCGAACCGCCGAGGCGTGGCCCGTGCGAAAAAGCGATCTGAATCGACACAAAGTCTCGTCCGCGCGGCGGTAGACCGGCCGCACGTTTTTCTCTTATCCGCATAGCGTTTTTCTCTTATCCGCGCGTGACCGACAGGGTGGGCCGCCTGTTAGCGCTACGAGGACGCAATTAACTCGGACAACCGTGGTAGCAGAAGAAGCGAAATCCGGCGTGAAGCGCTTAACCGAAAAGCAGGGGATTGCTTCACTGACGTCCGCGTGAAAAAAATAATTCCGACACCTTCATACCACTACTAGATTTCACTCCCTGCATTTTGTTACACGGAGGAACGATGTTGCACGCGGAAACTAGACCCAGAACACTGCCGTAATTCTGGAAAATATTTTCTGTGTTCTTATGCTAATTACAAATTCTTATGCATATTTATTATTACTCTAGTTACACATTTTAGTAATATGATCTCCTGTTATATCAATCGTATTATCTCCGCGATCACACGCCTGAGCGCCCATTTTATGTGTAATAATTTTATTTCCTGTGTGACTATCAGCAGTAAAGATTGTACAACTTCAATCATTTTTTCCTTAGCTCAATTCATAAATTATTTCATAATCTGCGAACACGCATGAGCTGTATATCCAGAGAATATACAAATTGAATAATGACGAAGAATGATCGATAATAACAAAGAACGGATTTTCCAATAATAGCCAGGACGAAATAACATGTGCGTTCGTGGAAAACTGTAAATTGAATGGGTAGAGTATGCTAAATAATGAAAACAGTCGCATTCGTTGTTTTCGTTAGGTTACTCCCGACTTATGTTTATATCGATCGCAACAGAGCTAAACACACGTCTAAAAAACACTAGTCAGAGTTTAGCTCTATATATATATATATATATATATATATATATATATATATATATATCGATATACAGCTATATATATATATATATATATATATCGATATAAGTTATGTAAGATTCATTTGATTTATTATTTTTTAAACGAGGGAAGCTAAATAGCAAATCACTGTGTCGATAACTGCATTAATAATTAGAATCTAATTTTAAAAATGCAAGATGTAAAAAAGCATCATGTGGAAAATTCTTAGAATTCGATGAGCAAGAGTTCGAGAGTAAGAGGGAGACAGAGAGACAGAGGAAAAAAAAGTAAAAAAAATGGAAGAGTATGAAGAAAATTGTTGTATCGTTCGATACGACATAATATTATATTCCTTTTTACGTATAAGCGCGTATTACATAAAGTACACTTACTACTAATGCGACATTAGGAGGATAAGATAAGATTAGGCTGGTGCCTGTGCAACATTGTTGCACGCAGGGACTTAATATTGACGTTTAAAGCACTGACACAATTCTGTGACGTTTTGGAACTATTTATTTGTTGATATAATATTTGTTAACAACCATTATAACAATATTTGTAACAACCATTTTGTCGTAACGCGCGACGCTCGCAAAGAAATTTTTCTGTTTAACGTTTATATTGAATATTTCATTGAATTACTTATGAAATTTAACCTTAGAGCAATGTACAAGAGGTGGACATAATTACCATTGCCGGCTATGTAAATGCAATTGACGTCATTTTGAAGTTAAACGAAGCTTACATCAACTTCTAATTTGCGTTCATATCGTTAACATTTTACTTTAGAATTTGTCAGTCGTATGTAAATTAGAGACATAGGTGGACAAGAGGTGATAAGAGTGTACGTATAATCTAAATATCCGCAAAGTAAATTTCCACAAAACAATACATTTAATTTGTATGCACGTTCATTTGAGACGAATGTTACTGAATAATACTAGGAATTGACAGTGCTACTCAACAAATTACACAGAACTAAAATATTACAGCAACTAGAAAATCCCTCGTATGCGTTAATTTCTTTTATCTCTTTTAAAACGCGGGCATTTTAGTCTTACAACAAATAATTAATAGAACCAACAAAATAATTAATAAATGCAAAAAATTTCGCGACATGAAATATCTCTGCTTTAAAAAGGTTTTGCAAATAAATAAATCATTAAATGTCTATATATCTATATAAATAGGCTGTACCTTTATATATTCTGGATGACGACGTCGGTTAAAAGTAACCATTGACACGGATTTTTAGCTCGCGGCTCGTCCCGTCCCGTGGGGTTATACAATTTCAAAGACGGCGATGAAACCTTAGAGGGGTCTCGGCCCTCGAGAGAGGTTCGAGGGAGAGAAAAAGAGAGAGAAAGAACGGCGCGAACGTGGTAGCCGCCAAAGTGGAGGCGTTGTGTGCGCATGGTAGCGGGTCGCGTCTCGCGGCGTGGCGGACATAAAACGATTCGGAACGAATTTCGACAAATTGACGTGGCCGCCGCGAGCAACGTACTCTCCTGCGCGCCAACCTAACCGAGCCGAACCACCACAATGAACGAACCGAACCAAGATACCGACCAGGCGAAAAAAGTCCCGTTCTCGACTTTACCCCTTTTGCCCGCCACCACCATCACAGTGTGGTCTTACACCTAGTGGCCCTTTTTTTCCTGCTTTCTCCTTGTCCATATCTCTATCGCCTCTATACTTGCGACCGCGGGCTCCTCCTCGAACTCTATCGCCAGCACCTACGGACCGTCCACCACCGGGTAATCGATTTAACGCAACGTCGCGCGGTAATTGTTAATTTAGATTTTTCGTGCGCTCCCAGCCGCACTGAAAGCTCTTCCGTCTCCCTTTTACGCTTCTAATGAGATCCGAAGACGGCGATTCATGAGATCGTCTCTCGAGTAGATTAGGAGACGTTTAAAAATCGCACAGAACAAAAGTAATCGTTTTTTTTTTTTTTTGGTCGAGTCGAACCCTCACGGATAAGATTCGCGATTTCACCAATCTCGCTTGGCGTTTTCTCAGGCCTCGCGAAGCCAATCGGATGCCACAGTTTCCCCTTGTTACACGCGATCGAGAAAACCGCCGCGCGATTGAACATGGCGTGTACCTTAAGTGCGCGTTTCTTGAAAATATAGTCGCGCGCGGCGCAACAACAAAGTGCAACGTCGATGAACGACGGCCAGAAACGAGGTGTCAGACTGACGGGACCGCAAAAGGTAATGATATGATTGGACTGTTGTACGCTGTACGGGGGGATGTTTGCGGTTTTGTGGTTTCCGCCCCTCAAATCGACGCCTCTTCCCTCTTTTTCCTTCCCCTCTCGCCCTCCCCCCCCCCTCACTCTCTCTCTATCTACCTCCCCCGCACTCTCTTTCAACCGACTCTTATTATTGCGCACGAGCATCGTCAATTTCACTCCGTGTCGCGGTTTACGATTTGCTAAACGACAGCGACACGTTTTCACACGTATGACTTAATTTTGTTGGCGACGTAGTAATTTTGAAAATGTCTTTCGATTTTATCGCAAATGCGAGAGATCGTAATCATACCGATACGCATAATAAGAATATAAACGCGAGTCACTGAAAAATCGAGAGGAAAAAAGATCAATGTAAAAAAAAAAGTCGAGGATATATATAATGTAATTATTACAATTTGTTATTAAATGCCGCTTATAAAATCCTCCGATTATCTAATGGCCGATTAGACTTGTGGGTTATAATAGCGCGCATTATCGATATAATATACTATATCAGAGATGTTTATCAGCTGTCAGATAATTTTTTTCGCGCAAGAAAAAAATTTATAATAAATAATTTTCTGATAAAAATCATAAGTATTAGTATTAGTAAAATTTTCTGTCAAAAATTAACTAATTTCTATATAATAGATAGAAAATTAATAAATTCGAAATTCATTATTTCAAAATTCTTTATTCTTTCAGCTTATGATATATTACTCTCAAGTAAAGAATTATAAATAATAGTTAGGATAAGATGTCACAGTTTCTGAAATTCTTACATTCTGTAAATCAATGAGACTCTAAAAAAATTACAAAAACGCGCATTCTTTTTGCAAGTCATTCATAAAATGACAAGAATGACAACAACTATTTGCATTTGTTCGCAGAGTTAAAGGTATATCAATTAAATCACTAATCATGGAAACGATATCTAATGTTTTTTATTATTTCACCGAGCAATCAATAATTGAACGATAGTACTTCTCCATCTATCGGACGATAAATTGTCGCTCGGATTTGCGTAAGACTCGCAAGACGTCTAATCCGTAAACGACCCCTTGCATAATCCGCTGAGATTCCAGTGATTGGTTAGTTTCGTCTTCGTCACGTTATATCCGGTTCTTACGTAAAACTTCACTAGGAAAAACTCGACGTGATGGAAAAATCGTCAGGGACAAAATTCTCTTTCCACATTATTTTAAATGTTTATGATACATTGAATATATTACTGTACCATAACTATACCTTAATTACCAAATTACTAAATTGAAAAAAGAAAATATTGAAAAAATATTATTATATAAATATATTAAATATTATTATTATATAAATTAATGTTATTGTATAAATATTATTAGAAGATTCAACAAAAAATTTAGTATTAAAATATACTATAATAATATATATATTATTAAAAGTTTTATTTGTACGTAAACGTCACCAAAGATTTGTAAAGTACCTCTCTATATTCTTTGTTTTATTACACAAAGTGGTAAACGTTAGTAAAATCTTTATACATGTACATTTATACAACTTGTTTTAAAAATTATCCTACGCAATAAAATGCATTAAGACGTCCCTGATTTTTTCCTTTTTTGCTGCGCCTCATTACATTCGAACATGAGCAGCATCAATCTTCTCGCACGTGGAAAGCTCCATGCGTTTTAATAGACGAATTAATTGACTTGGATGAAACATGGGACAAAAATGGTTACGGATTCTGCAATCAAACGACTCAATCCGATCTCACCAAAAGTGTATTATATAAATCGGGATTACTTTGTATAGACGCGAGTATTCTTAACATCAGAGTTTTTTTAGCACGTGGTATAGTGTGAGGCCATAGGTTTTATAGAATTAATTTAAATAAAAAAAGAAAGATATATTTTTAAAGATTTAACTTACTCTCTCTCTCTCTCTCTCTCAACTTTTCAAATAGAGAAAATTAAAAATTTAATTCGAATTTATCTTCAACGCCTTTCAATTAATCTTCAAAATAACCGAAATTTAAGATACCACTATACGATAGGAATAGAGCCTTTTCGGCGACGGGAAAGCGTGTAACCGCCGAAGGCACGACAGCAGCGGCGGCGGCGTTCCGAGAAAGTTATGGAATCTCCTGCACGGGTCGGACCGGGGCACACGACGAATGGACAAATTACAGGGTGCACGGAATAATGAGGCTCCCGTTCTAGGACGTACATCAGAAATCGGGGCATCTCGCGGCTATAAATCACGCGGAACACGGCCGCCGAGCTGCTCCGTAAAACGGCCAATTGACGTGTTTCAGCTTATACGAACGATGCGCGTGGCACGAGCTCTGCCGTACGGCTACAGCTATAATGATGTAGAGAGAAACAAATGCGGGAATGTTTGCGACAAGGTATAAAAATAAGATGTTAGGATATAAAGAAATACTATGTATCGCGATATGATAATAGTTCGTTGTGTACCTACCTATTTACTTTTATATGTAATTTATACGTGTAATTTATACAATCTTGCAATGTAGCTTCTTATTTAAATTTACATATATATTACCACCAAGCTTGAACGCGAAATTTGTGTAAAAACAATATAACGTATTGTCACTGCGAAAAAAAAGAACGAAAAATATCGTTAAGCCGGGGACAAGTCGTTGAAACGTGGTTATCTCTCGAGTTAACCATATGGTAATGATATTCTGTTCGACTTCGCAATGTATCGCAAAAAACGATATCGCGCGTGATACGGAAAACTGAACACGCTACTTGAAAATGTAACGTCAATATTATTCGAGATTGAGAATCCTAATGTTAGTAGTAAACTATCGATACATTCTCTTTCGATATTTCAATAATTTGGCAGTCAGACTTTCTCTTTCATACTTGGATATTACTGAGGTTTTTCCTTACTCGTAACAATATACTCGTAGATTATATATTTCCATGAAATATTCAATAATACTAGCATATTTTTCTTGGTAGAATAAATTATTGATGTCATTAGTTCTGAAAATGATGAATACTTTAAATTTTTTTTTAACTTTAACTGTTTTTTAACTACGTTTTATATATCCCGTTATAAGATGTTTAATTTAATCTCTCATTTTTTTACTGTTATTGCAAACGTACTGTTATTATATAATTTCTAACTATAATTTCTTAAAAATATTAAAATGTATTTAATAAGTCAAAAATATTTTTTTCTAAAACAATACTTTCTAAAACAATACTTATATAATATTAAATATTTTATTAATTTATTATTAACATATATTAGTCTTAAAACATTTTATACTAATAATGTGTAATACTTGTTTTCGATATAGTAATTCTATCACCAGGGAAAAAGAAAGAAATAGAAGCCTTTCTTTCGAAAGCGCGGAAAGAAATCACGGCGATCTCTCTCTCTCTCTCTCTCTCTCTCTCTCTCTCTCTCTCTCTCTCTCTCTCTCTCTCTTTCTCGCAACGACTTGTCCGTTACGGGCAATTGTTGAGGCAGGTCGAGTAAACCGATTCAGAAAATCAAATGGCCACGACAAATTTATGTGTGTATTTCAAGTTCGCCCCGCGATTGCTCTCGCACCTGTTTCTCATCAAAATATCCTGCTTTGGAAAATAGAATATTTATCAATACTTTTTATGCATATTTGACGAATAACGATAGAGACAAATTACGATATTAATTATATATAATCGATGTTTACATTATCATTAAGTATAGACAGGAGAGTTGCAATAAAACCTATCTAAAGTTATATAATATTACATAAATTAGAGCATTACCGTAATGACAGCTAAAAGTGTAATATCATGATAAGCTGCATTTCGAAATATGTACTTATTATCGCCGCGCAAAAATATTCATTTTACCGATCGCATCTGATAAAAAGGATATATGACGAAAATACAGAAAATCTCACTCACCCGTATATGGCGTCCTTGTCACGTTTGTGGACATCGGGCACCGCGGAGGCCGCGGCCGCAGCTGCCGCCGCGAGAACGTGTTGTGGCGGCTGAGGAGGAGGCGGTGGATATTGCGGATGTGCTGGGCCCATACCTCCCAGGTGTGGGCTGTGATGGAGACCGGGAACACCACGGGCACTACCATGTGGATCGTATAGTCCTGCACCTCCACCGCCACCACCGCCCTCGAGGTAACCCCCGTGCAGCCCGCCATCATCGTACTGCAATCACAAAATTGTAAAAGTTGAAATAAATGCAAAATACACGTATTATTCGTATTATGTTTACATTTTTCTACTCAAAGACATTATTTATTCAAAACCTGCTGATAATGTCACACATACGTTCTTGATATTAGATATTAAATATTGAGATCGCTGTGAACTAAACTCTCTCTCTCTCTCTCTTGCAGACTTAAAAATTCTTTGCAATTATCTGCTAGTGTTTCCTAATATCGTAATCCTCGTTTCTTTCCTATTTAAATATAGGCACTGTCTATTCTGGCGTTGGCTCGTAAATTTAGAATCGCGCGTTATAACGATTGACGCAAGGACTCGGAGCGCACACGTGGAGGGAGAACGTTCAAAAGGTGACACGGGAAACTGCTAAGATGTCTTTTTTTAAGCTCTTTTTTTTTTAACTTGTAACAATCGTAATTCGTGACTTCAAGTTCGTAAGATGAGCATCGCTTCTAAGAATACTATAAGCTATTTTTAAAGCTATAAATAACAATGTAGCATCAATATGATCTGTATGACCACGGTGCAATGAAATTAAAAAAATAGAAATTCTCATGTATGTAGTACATACATGATGTTATCGATGTGCCGAGCTACGAAGCTTGTTATTAATCTAAATGATAAAATATACATTATGAAATAATTGATTGGTAAAAACCTGTTTGAAAATTATAATTTCAATAATTCTTAGATAGCGAGTAATTAATTTTAATTCTGGTCTTTAATTAAACAACTTTTTAATATACTTCCAAACGTAATCTATTCAATGATAATAGAAGTTCTTATGACAATAGAAGTTTATCTTATTGTCAAAAGAAAATACTTTTAATTTGCTATTATTCCATCTTCACAAGATACAAACATCGGAACTTTTCCGCGGAATCACGATTGTCAACTTTTTTTCCATTATACTATCACTGTCGGAGAAAAAGACAAGATTTAACCGCAGAAGAAACAATTAATTACGTACCACCGTACGACCGGTAATAAATAACCACGTATTTCAATTACGCCTAGCCGCATCAACCTTCTAGAATACCACAAAAAAAAGGGCAAGACCTTATGATTTCTAGCAATAAAATTCTCGCGCCGATGCAAAGCTGATGGATGACAAACCAAAATGCACTAATTGTCGGACAAATTCGAACGTGTATTCGACAGGACACACACGCAAAGAGAGAAAGAGAGAAAGAAGAGAGAGAGAGTTTAAATGGAGACTCGTTTCAATTGATCGCGATCGGTTGGTTAGTTGATCGGGAACGGAAGCAATGATTTTCCCGAGTCCTCCAAAGCCCGCGGCTTGTCACGCCAGTCTGCGCGGGAACGAAAGCAAGCCGATTATTATCGTTAATTGCTTAATTCTAGCGTTGGGCTCGGAATGCCGCGTAATTTCGCGAAAACAAGAAGCGGCGGGAATTCGCGATTACCAACGGCGGCAAGTGGGGATGTGTATTCGATGCAATCTGGAAGAATGCAATTGCATCCGTTACGATACTGTAAAAATATCGGAAACGGTCTGCAATCCACGTTCTGCTTAATTTAATTCACCTTTGGCGCAATTCATACCTAAGAGCAACGAGAGTGTTATCAACGTACATGGAAATCTGTTTAAAAGGGGGGAAAAATATACCGACGTAATCCGAAAAAAATGCGAGTCTATAACTGTCACCTCTCTCCCTCTCTCTCTCTCTCTCTCTCGCTTAATTTGATTAATCTTGCGCTGAGTGTCGAAGATTACGGTGGAATCGCAAAAATTACGTGGTGCGAATCGAATCGCCTGCTATTGCGCTTGAATTAATCCGATACGCACGTTAAAGTCACTCGAACGATCCGCTTCGGAGCAGAATGCAAGTAAAATGGCGCGTTGGTTAAAATTCGTCCTTCCCAGCTGCGCGCAACTCGTCCTCGTTTTCGTATCGCGAAAGTGCGGTGATAAGACGTCGCGAAGAACCGAAGCACAAAGTGCTGAATTAATATGGCCAATATCTTCATAGCATTTACCGTACAACTCTGAGCGCTCGATATGTCCTTCACACTTTTTGCTGACAACTCTTCTTTAATTTAATACAGCTCGAACCTTAATTTCCGATATATTTATTGATTCCGATATATTGAAAATGTTTCGATGAATTGCAAATACTTCGATGAAAAAAAACTAAATGTTATTTGTCTTTTCCAACACTCTAAAATGCAAATTTTAATTTCTTGAGATGAATAAATCTTGTAGAGAAATAATATTAATAAATTACTTTTTTTAGCCATCACTGAATATTTCCACTTTGCGGTCTCTCTATTCTCTATGTAAACACGCAAGTTGCACGCACTTATCCGCGAAAAACGATGTAAAAGTGATTCTTGTCTGGTAGCGCGCGAACATGTCGCAGACTAGAATGCGAATTTCTCCGAGCTGGAAGACTGAAAAAGGCCATGGACAATAATTCACCGTCATGGTAGTATGAAGATATCACTCGACGGGCGAGCGGAATATCTTAAAGGGTAAGCAGGAAGCGAGGTAAGGTTGTGTCTCAAGTCGCGATTATGGTAGACTTGCGTCCATCGACGATGAAGCTCGTCGTCATGCTCGTCGTCGTCGTTGTCGTCGTTCTCGTCAACGTCGCCGAGAAGATCCGCGACAAAGCCGGTTCGAGAAAACGAGCTCGTGCGCGCCATATACAATACAATCACTATTTACAGACGGCGTTAATTTGTGACCAAAACGGAGAAGTTACAGGGCGACGATATCGAGCTGTCACCGAGACATACGAGCAACGGACCGGTATGACGTGAAAGAATATTCCCGGAAATGGTGTGAAGAACAAGCAAATTTTTAGTGAACCGTCAATCTCCCCTTTCTCTCGGCAGCGAATTATTTTGTTCTTCTTTCGTTAACTTCTGGTCCCTTCGAGTGGAGTTCTGGTCCCCACTATCAATGTTATACCAGCGTGAAATAAAGTATCTAACGAATGTTGAACACACATGAAAATTCATATGATGCTTAGGTGCTGAGTTATGTTGCACTTTCGACTCGGGCAAAAATTAAATAATACATCCTAGGGTTAACACACGAATTTGTCTTGTCATGGGGATTAATGCAAAGATGCGAGAATTCCAATGTATGGAAATGACGTTTTTGCGTAAACAGCGCGGAGACGCTTCGGTTTCGTGCAGTTGTAACCGGCTCGGCAGGCCGGAGAACCGAGGGAAATTTAGCAAAGCCTGACAAATGACCGCCATTTATAAGTAGATAGGTCAAGGCGAGCGCTTAAGCATCTCAATATAAATTGCGAAAAAACGCAGAGGAAAGGGGGCGAAGAGAAGAACAGAAGGACAAGACGTGGCGCATTTGCTTCCTCCGCAATATTGTGTGTGCGTGTGTGTGTTGCGCACGATTATCCCTGAGTGAAAATATAAACCGGCAGAATACATCGAGCCGGCGGATCAAAATTCAGAAAATTGTCGAATGATGAAGGCGCCGCCGTCGGCAAATTTTGCGAGTCCCGACGAGGCAAACACCAATAACCCGACAGCGTGGACTCTTTCTCTTTTTCGCTTCTTTTCTCCTTCTGTTCTTTCCCTAATACTTCGGTGTCCGTACTACGCAGCCGGAAATGAATTTCAAAATCGTAGAACGTATCATACGAAGAAATATCAGAAACGTCCCAAACGACTATTAATCTCTGGCGACAACAACGCAATATGAAAAATTTCGCTATGTGAAAAAATTTCGAGAGAAAATAAAATTTGTCTTTGGTGTTGCTAGAATTGTCAGTTTCTCGAGGTGACAACTTTGCCAAATATTTTTTCACATAATGCTGCTATTTATTAAAACGTACCTTATTTATCTTATTATTTATCTTACATCTTATTTATATGCTCTTTAATCCGTTAACAGAAAATGGGAACCTTGGGTATCATCAAGATTTTGTAGAGAAAAAGGCGAGACTCCCGGTGATGTTTGACGGTGGAGCAAACTCACCTTGAAATCGGCAAGCATGTTCGCGAGCTCTTCACGTCAGCCATAATGTTTTATTTCGAAACAAACTTTTGCGTCGAAATTTTCATTTGACATTTAGTATCGGCATGAAAATAAAACTCGTTCACCAAGGGGGAGGACCGCCTGGCATCAAAAATATAATCGAGATAGATTGATTATTATTTAAAGCGCCAAATGACGATTTACAATTTATAATAAAAGTATGGCTGATGTGAACCGATTGCTAATACTAAGCTATTTAAGAAAGTTTTTGTCGTTGATACCACGAAGAAACAGAAAAATACCAACATTTTAAATAATAAAAATAAGAACAGGAGGAAAAAATGATCTTGCGTACATCTACCTTTTTTATAATCAATATCAATGTTTAGGAAAACATTGTAATGTTATACTTAAAAGATTCATCCATCTATAAAAGATGCTTTTCCCATTTCGATCTAAATTCTTTCTATTTCCGATTCCAATTTCATTTAACTTTAACATATAACATTTCCTTTTCACTGATTACGCGATACATAAAGTATAATTATCACACACGGCAGTAATTAGTTTCCTTAGAAATTCAATTATCTGAAGTACTTTATATAAAATCAGATAGATCTCATAAGCTGGCGCCTTGCTATCTTTCGTATCGTTTTTTCTCTCTTCTCGCTTTTCTCATTATGCTAGAATAGAAAATCCAACGATATAAATCGCGGTAGTGCTTCCAGTTAACCCTTACTTCGTCACGCTATGAGCGCGATTCTAAAACAAAACGTTTTCTTCGTAGTAACAATTATATTGTCTGTTTTGTAATATAGCGAGCGTTGTCTTTCAGTTTTTTTAAATATATTAATTAAATATATTAATGAGAAGGCAGTTACTTAATAAGTAAACCTCACACTTTTTTCTATTACTCAAGTTGTTATAAATTTAAATAAATAAGTTGCTATAAATGTTTAAGGACCGGTTGTTCCATCTTCGGATAAATTTTATCAGAAAGATAAGGATACAAGAATCTGAAGAATATCGGGAGGGTAAAATTTATCAGAAGATAGAAAAACCGAGCCTAAATCTTCTGATTTTTGTGATATGTGAGAATATTGAAAGCATCACAGACGTGCCACACAAGAGACACAATTTCTGAATCGCTTACCGCGCTATGTAAAGCTATTTCGTACATTTGAGAAACGTTTAGATAGGAAGTTTACGGTCGCATTGGAACGATCGCACCGGACTTACGGACATATTTTCGGAAAACAAAATTAGACTGGTATCGAGCGTTGGCCACCATGCGGCTTTAAATCGCGGACACCGAGCCGAGTTAGGCCCATTTATCTCGCGCATGAATATGCCTAACGACTGTCCAGACGAAAAAAGGAAAAAACGGCGGCGACGCAGCACGCACGGCCAATGGAGAACGGCGAGAAATCGATACGACTTTAATCCATAGGCTAAAGGCCGATATCCGCAATCGAGAGAGCGAAAGTGATTGATGGATGCCCATAAATACATAATCACGGCTCATTCGGCGGCGGTACAGTGCCGACGGACGACGAAAAATCAGGTCCTCGTCGTCGAAGAGAACCGTCCGCCATTCTCGCGGTCGGAATTTTTAAGCCGAAATGCGCTATCGCGTTACGCGAATTTCCTTACCGCGAAACGTACGCCGCTCATGCGAAACGATCGCACCTACCTCGCTCATTTGACGATTCCTAGATGCTGCTTATTAACTCTCGACCTTTCTCGCTAACTTTAACAGACGGACTAAAGGATTAGGAAACATAAATATGAAGTAACAATAAGAACACTTTAACAGTAAGAACATTTTAAAATAAACAACAAAATAAACGATGAAAACAAGACTATGACACCGATGTTTATCCACTAGCGACAAAAATTTAGAGTTTGTAAATGACACCGTTGTCCTTCTCATTAAAATAAATATCGATAGATCTTTAGAACAACTCATACGTGAAAGAGCACAAAGTAAGTAAAATTAAAAATCAGAAAAAACCGTTAGTAATCCCGAATAAATTTGATGCTTGTCGTATCTGCGGCCATTTGAATTCCTGATACCTGTCATCGTTTGTAGGCAGATAAAAATTTTCGGCTACTCGTTACTGCCGACTTCGGCAGCATTTAGCAAAATACTTATCAATATTTTGCAACCACCGGCGGAGCGTTAAGTCGTTGAAAAAAAATTCACCTGTCAAGAATCGAGCTTTGCCGTAGACAACGCTCACTCCGATCTACCTCGCGAAGAATTCTCTGCGCTGCACGCAAAAGAGGTTTGCGATCCATTGAAGCAGACACGCACGCACGCACGCACGTTTCGGCAATTTTGCAAGCGCAACCGGGAACGACGGGATGAAGCGGAATTGAGCAGTAAAAAGCGCGCTGGATCGCTCTGCACGATTTGGCTGCGATTGAGACGCCGATTCCAGACGCAAACATATCATTTGCCCAAAATTGTCATTATATCCGGCTTACTCGGAACTGTTTTCAGGACGAAACACAATTAACACCTTGAGGACGTATCACCGGCATTTCATATTCCTGCCAACGGAAACATAAAATTCCACGTAACGTTTCTTTCGCTTATTTATAGCGAAAAAAAAATTTATCTTACGTCAAAACTTGAGGAAGCTAAAATTATACTAGTTTCAATTCTTGTTTGCATTAGCGGGATTGACGGAGCGGACGGAAAAGCGAAAGTACGCGAGAAGATTTCGTCGGTATCTCGTCAAAAGTTGAGCAACCATAGAGGCTTCGGTTGAGAAAAAAAAGTCACATGTGGATCGCATCACAATGCTATACGCGAGAGACGTGTAAACATGCGAGCGCAATTATCAGTGCGCGAGAAGCACTGCTTTTGCATGGATTCAATTATCAGACTCAATACAGCCTATTCAACGCCGCGCGTTAAACGATCGACAAGTATCAATGCGATCGAATTTAATCTGCAACTCTTTCGTTTCGAATCGAAACGAGTTTACTAAGTATATCTCTCATATTTGCATAAAACGAGAAAAATGTTCGAATAGGTCGAATATCTCGCAAAACAACTCAGGCACAACTAAAAAGGTACTATTTTGTTTTTTTAGGATAGACCGCATATTTCGAACATTAATCTACAATGTGTTAATTCTGTCGCAAAAACTTCCGTAGTCTACTTTTTGAAAATGTGATCTACTTATTCGACATAGTGCAAAAGATAAAAAATACCACTGCCAACATGTCACGATGTACAAAAGCAAGAATTAAAACCTCTCTCGCGCGTTATTTTGGCATTACAATAATTGGATTTACGTGATTCTTGAAAAGATTTAAGAGAATACCGAAAAACACATTAAGAAAGAAACATATTACATACGTCCGACGGCTAGAAACGTATCTCATGAAGAATAGCAAACAACGGGTCAACACGAAAATAATATATAAATAAAACTAAAATAAATTAATAAAAATAACATTAACCAATAATTTAAAAATTACTTGTACCCATATCGAGAGATGCGAGAGTTGTATTTGTGTTTTTTTTTTTTGTATGCGTATTAGACACACATTAAACGCATAAATCATTGGACTTAAACGGGTATGATTTTTTGACAGATTTCACGTAAGCGAATGTAAAAGGTTGTAACGAGACTATTGTCCCAGGCAGTTGGTCGCATTTGACCGTCACGTGAACAAGAAACCGCAAATGACGCGAGGCCTGATTAATTCTTCGAAAAGAGATATACCAAATTTTTTGCGGTCTCTGTGATGCGGTAAATTTTAATTCGAGATTTGGATGAATGTAACGCTAAATTATTAGACACGACCGTACACAAGATGAAAAACAATGTAAAACTAAATGAAAAACTAAAATAGATTTTAACAAGTAATTTAATTTTTATCTCTAGATAAAAGAATATTTTAGAAATCTCACACGAGAAAATAAATAATTCGCATTATGGTCTGGAGTACCTCAGATTTGTTGAAATACGATTCATTAAGTGTCACTCCCAACGCTCAAATTGTAAAAAGCAGATTTCAATGATACTTAATTAAATTATCATAGACAACTATCTATTACCGGAATAACATTGCAATTATTTATTACGTTAGTGCAGAATAATGAAGAAATAATGCGTCTAACTTTTGACGCGTTAGAAATGTTTACGAGCCACAATGAATGGAAACGCGTTTCGGAGTGGCGGGTGCCTTTCATCATTGAGAACAACAACGGAATGTCAACTTGTCGCTTGTTTTAAGCGTTCGTATGCATTTGTCACTGCAACCCGAGCGAATGAAAATTACCAACGCTCCGCGCTACTTTTCAAATCCCAAACGTCTTTCCGTTCGAAATGCGCGTGATATAAATCTAGTGCGTGAAACACGATTGAAGACAATATTCGAAAGCAACATGCAATACACCCCGAAGCGAGTACTCGGCCCGCGATAGCGCGCTGATGAGCGTGCCTGAAATCAGTGAGGATCTTTCGCGGCGAGTTTCCGAAATGATCTCGGGTGTAAATATTCAACAGACGCGGGTCCCTATTTCGGACCCTCTCGGATCCCACGCGACTGTTCGGCGGTGAACCGACGAGCGTGAAGCGTCGTCGCGACTCACAATCGAGGCCAGAGGAAATTTACTCCCCGGTGTTGTGCTATGATTATCGGCCGTAATTACGCCGCGGTCAAAGTCGTCCGATTGCGATGTGTGTAATCGACACGTAAACACGAAACGAGCCCGCAAGACTCGCGGCAGATTCATCGGATCTCTCTCCACTCCCCCCCTCATTCTCTCTCTCCTTCGCGGATTGGCGATGCTGGTGACGCGAGTGCGCGCGAATCGCCCGTGAATTTCGCGCGTGAGTAAGAAGCTCGCCCTCGGCGAGCCCGAAAGCAGCCCCTTTGTGCGACTGTCGTTTCTCTTTCTTCGGCCGTCGCAGCGCGTTGTACGCGACGTTACAAAGCGCCTAGGCGGACGGCATGTAAATTCCCTTTCGACACGGCGTCGATATTCAATTCAAATTCACCAGCCGCGGACTCGCGCGCATCTTTAGACGCAACTTGCCGCCTCTCTCGAGGGAGAAAGGAGCACCATTTTTTTTTACAGACTCACACGCGCGCCACGCTGATTCCTAGGAGCGTTTTCTTGGAAAACGACATCATCGAGAGGAGAAAACGTAGCAACGTTTCCGCGAAAAGTCGAAAAATGCTGTCGCGTGACGAGAATCTTCGCTCCTGTCACCCTCGTCTTGATCTTACAACGCGAGAAAAGAACTCTCCAACAACGACATTTCGATTCCCGTGGAACTTTTTCTAGACATTTTTAGAGCACTCCGCGAGAGAGCGAGCGAACGTCGCGGGATGTCGTCGTGGATTTGCGTCACTAACGACGTGTTACGTCACCTCGCAGGAAAGATCACTCGGAACGAAGATTCTCTTTCCCCGGCGTACTCGGAACTCGTAGCCGGCTCATCCTCCGATCTTACGCGGCTTATCGCGCGGCGTATCGCGTACCGAGGAGTCGAAAAGACGCATGCAAAAACTGCAAATGCAGAGAAACATACCCTTGGCTGCGCCATGAACGCCCTGGCCGCGCCGGGGAACTCTGCGTGCTGAGCCACCGTAGCGGCTGTATTTTCCCACTACGTAAGCAAGCGAGCCTCGACACTTCACTACACTTTCTCGGCACTGTATAGCGCGGCTAAGCTTAAAACGCTTGGACGCGCTGCGTGACGCTTTCACTGGGCAAAGATGAGGTCGCCGCCCGACGGAAAGGGACGAGGGGTCACGGCTCCGAAATTCCGGGCTCCGTCGGCGGCCGACGGCACACTACGGGATGGAACCTCTTCCTGCTTTCCTTTCTCAAGCAGCCGTCGGGATGCGTCGGTCACTCGGACTGGACAATCGCGGTCCGTCGGCCCGCTCAGGTTCCACTCCACTGATCCTTCTCTCCGTTTCTCTCCCGTTTTTCTCCGTCTCTCCCTCTCTCTCTCTCTTTCTCTCGATTGGCTCCTTTCCTTTTGTTGTCTTCTCTCGTCCTCTGTATTTTGAAAGATCCACACATACACACGCACACAAGGACGGCGTCGCTCAGAACGAAACGGCAGCCGACGCTGGGTTCAAACTGTCGCGGACGAGCGTCAGCACAGCTCGGCGGTGGGTATCGTTTGCGCTGGGACTTGTGCGACGGCTACGACGACGGCTGGAGCCGGGTACGCGTGCTTCTTCATCATCGCTGCGGCGACACCACCTCGGATACACGCACGAGCACGGCGTGATGTCGGGAGCCCTCCTCCTGCTCTCGTCAATCCCGCATGTCACGAGCGTTGTCACCGCTCGGCCCGTTGCGCGCGGGCACGTGGTTTTGACCTCCGCGCGATATCGGCAAGGGTGAGATTATCTTGCAGAGAGAGAAAGACCGTGGGAAAAAGTGCAGCTAGAGCGCGTTCGCGCGCGAGGTGACGGCGAGGCCCGCCAGCCGAGAGTGCCGCATCGAGACGACGGGTGAGTGTACTTGATTGTGGCTGCCCGCTCTGTACCAAAGTAGCGCAAAGTCGCTCTGTCCACTCTTCCTGGTCTCTTCTTCACATCCGACACGACGCGACGCTTCGAGAGACGTTCCTACTCGGCGCTTCTACTTCACTTTTTCGCACACAATCGATGATCACCGATGATGATAACGATGATGACGACGACGTCACTGACGGAACACGTTACATTCTCCAGTTAACGACACCTCGTACTACTCATCAGATATCAAGTGAGAGCCACAATGACGCCCGACGACGAAGATGACGACGACGACGACGACGGGCGCCACGATTATGTCAACACTATTCACCGTCGCGGCACAGTCAACGTATACGTGTGTACGCTCTCGCACCTCGCGGGTGTTCCGCGTTTACGGGAGCGAGCGGAGGCCGCGAAGACGCGCGTGACGCACACGGTGTGACGGCGGCGTTGCCACGACACGGCGTTGTCTCGCGATACGTTACTCCGAGGTTGCCGCCTTTACACGTAATCGCGCACGGATTCTACACCGGGCCGCGCTCGCGTTTTCCCCGAGTAAATCGCACGCGCGCGAGACGTTGACTAGCGGGAAACCGCGCGTCGTCAACGAGTTTCGAGACGAAATGCGAGATGGACGCGACGCGACGCGACGCGCGCGGCGTTTACTATTCGCGGACGGTGTACGCGATATAACCGCAGGATCGTACGGACGCGAGTCGAGAGAGGAGACCGCGCGAGCGAGAACTGTCCGACGAGACGGCGGGCGACCCTCCTCCCTGACCGTGACTACTACTGCGTGTGGCACTCGTAACTCCGGCGGACAGAAGGTGGTAGGTTCGTAGTGTGTTACACGTAGCGGCGGGCGCGCGCGGTCGAAGGCAGCCACGGGGATATGCGTGTTTCAGGTTTCCCCCACGAAAAAGCAACCGGGTGTAGATCGCACGGGTAGAGAAGAGCGGAGCGAGCGAGCGTGGAGAGCAGCGCCTAGCGCGGTTTTAGATCCTGCGCCGTCCGCAGTCGTTCGCCAACTGTCAATCAGCGCCGTGCTACGCGACGGAGTGGGAGACGCGCCGACACGCCCACTGCGAGCGGCCAATGCGTCCGCTGAGCCCGCCTATCGGGACCCGGGCGAGAGCGCGCGCGGCCCCAGCGCCGCCACGGCGAGACTGCGAACCACGGGATCCTCCGCCATCGCTACACCACTACCAACGAGACCGCCGACGGGCGACGACGCCGACGATGCTGACGACGCCGACGCTGACGACGTCGACAACGACGACGTCGACAACGAGGAAGCCATGGCTAGGATACGATACGAGAACAGGAGAGAGCGTCATTCGCGAGATACAGCGAGATACGGGAGACTTCGCGGCCGACTCCATCGCTCCAATTCCACGCTGGCGCGCGCTCGACCGAGGCGTTTCCCTCGCATTCGCCTCTCCTCGCTTCGAGAGACTGTTCCAACGAAACGAGGAAAAATGTACAATTCTGCTGATTTGGTTTCGAGTCTTCGCCACATGATTCTAAAGAGATTTTCCAAAGAGACACATAACGTGTTATAGGTTATTTCTCAATAATATCTACGCGCGCGTAATTTGATGTTACGTTCGGTCAATATATTTACTTCAGAGAGCAAACCATTCATACTTTTTTAATAATAAATAGGGAGGAAAATACGTGAGATGTGAGTAATTTTGCAATTTCATTGACTTTGAGTAAACTTGACGCGAGTGTTAATACTGACTGTAGCACTTGGCGTGGACGTGCCGTCGGTGATCGGCGCCGGACAAACGGCGTAAAATTTGACATTGCATTTCTAGAACTACAGGCGGATCGAATCGAGCAGTCACGCGCGCGCGAACGCAGGATAATACTGACAGTCACCATGGCGAACGGTCTTGGCAGAGGGAGAGAGAGAGAGAGAGTCCACCGCAGACCGCTTCTCCATGAAATACAAACGCAGCCACCTGAACAAATTCCTATTGATCCTAGTTTTCGGAATTAGAACTGATCCTAACTCAACAAATTCACTATTTTTTCTTAAATTATAATCCTTCGTAGACGTACCTGTAAATATTTTATTTTACCGGGATTAAGCCCCTAATGTCGCTAATCTGCCTGTAATCTTTACAATCATCTAGAATAAATCTTTTTATTCATTATTTCCCGTCGGACAGAATTTGTAAGCAGTGATAGAAAAATCCTTTGGCTAACCGAAGAAAACTGTATGTTAGTACGGATGACAAATATTTATATACAATTTGTTTCTTTCGTTTTAGATACTATAAACATTAAAGTCACTTGTACAATCAGTTAAATCAAAGAAATCATCATACTTTCACATCGAACAAAAGACTTTATGTCCGAAGTTTCGAAAATTTGGTATTTTACATTTTGCCTGTGTGTGTGGGGGGGAGACATAGCAAATAGTCATCAAACATATTGCACACATATGTATGTATATATTAGTTCATACATCACGCAATAAATATTTATGTATATCTTACACCTCTTCTTATTAATACTTGTTTCTTCAGAATTATACTTGCGAAAAATGAATGTGACGTATAATAATTATATACATCTGTCGAAATGGATTGCGTTATAATTGAATAATAATATATCTGCGAAAATAGGGATATTAAACAAATATTTCAATAAAACCGCTAATGCACTCCGACGCAAGCTCATATCCGCTGGAAACCATAAACGAAATTATCGACGACGACTACGCGCGCGCGCGCAATCCGTCTTTTATTTTTTTATAATTTAGCCGGTATTTCGCGACAGGCACCCGGCGGCGCTAGCGATCGAGCTTTGAATGAACCGAACAGCTGACTCCGCGTAGGAATTGGGTCGCGAACGTGCGGTTTCGAACTTTGAATGGTATTCGGCGTTCGGTGAGTAATAGCGACAGGAGGCGGTTGCAGGAGGACGTGGAGGAGGGCGGGCGACCTGTCACCGACATCACTCAGTGTCTCCCTCCTGGCGTTCACTTCGCTCGATTTTATGACTCTCTCATCCCGCACTTTCCCCCTCCCTACCCCCCCCCCCCCCCCCCCACGCCGCCGCCGCTCTCGTGCTCGTCCTCGCGCGTCTACCGTCGTCGTCCTCGGCGCGCGTTTACACGCCGCGTTCCGCATAATATCGCAAATTGACACATCCGCATTCGGCAGCCATCGATCGACGTGGCGGCGCCGAGTTGAACGCCATCGACGAAATGGATAATGAATCCTGGATTCCCGAATTATATCGAACGTGTCTTGGTACGTGAGAGATGTGGAGACAAGACGAGAGTTGCGTCTTCGTGGATATCACTTATTTTCTCGTAAATTCAATATTGGGCTTATTATTAAGTACAAGTGCAATAATTAATTGTAAAAGTTATAAATGTAGTAAATATAGATAAATGGATAATGAGAGATTGTGCCAAGTTAAAAATTACATTGAATATTCGCAAGTAAAGTTCATCGTACGAAGGTACCATGAGAAATTTCTCTTTTTACAGAAAATGTTATCAAACATTTAAAGATTAACTCGTCTTATCTTAAAAATGTAATTTTCCTTGCTTATTCACATACGATAAACTCTGAACTTCTGCCAAATTGAAGAAAATAAAATGTTTGTCTGCAGATGGCAAACTTAAAATAAATTAATAAAAACATAAATATATAAATACAAGAGAACACATTGACTAAAATTTTATAATTGTAGAAAATTGTATAATATAAAAAGTACTATTTGAAAGAAGAATTTAAAGACACATTAAGGACAAAAGTAGGTATTTGTAAAGAGAACACATTGAAAGAGAAAATTGTATAATATAAAAAGTACTTTTGAAAATTTAAAGACACATTGAGGACAATAGAAAATTGTATAATATAAAAAGTACTATTTGAAAGAAGAATTTAAAGACACATTGAGGACAAAGTAGGTATTTGTAAAATAAACAAAATAGTTTCTAAAAAAATCACGGGAAAGTTGTTTAGCGGATCTCATTTGAGCTAACGTTGAGACAGAGCGTTAGATCCTCTTAAAAAGACTACTTTCTTGTTTGCAATGTAGATATTCTGCAAGCAAATCGATCCTGCATCGGTATTCGCACGCTTATTGTAATCCCAAATAAAGGAAGAAACAACAAGGTTACCAATTTCTTTCTCGCACCCCTTTTCTACCATTATTCGTTTAACTCGCATTTCCGGGACATTGTTAAAGAGTCTTAGCAGGGTGCAAAAGACATTTTGAGCCTGTTATTTCGTCATAGATCACGAGACAAATCCAGCTATGTCGTACATCTGTCAATAGTAACAAGGGAAGAATTCTCTCTCTTCCCCTCCTCTTTCGATCGCGCGCGCACAACCAGCCACGAGCCATTAAATTTCTCGTGACGCCAGAGAATGATCGATTCTTACGTAAGCCCCCTGCCTGCTACGAATTATCTAAGTGGCCCCGCGAAAAATTCGATAAACGTCGCCAGAGCCGAGAAAGCTGCCACCCTCGCTGCTCTTCTGTATTCTACGTCCACGTGCTTGACAACTAGAACTTGGGATTTATGGGATGGAATTAAAGTACAAAATGTATATAAAGAATGTGAAGTAAGATGTGTGCGACAGCGATATATACAATCAACAATTAATTAAATTACAAATTACTTTCTGATTTATACCTAATAAATTTATAAATTTACAAATTCCTCTCATTGAGAATTTAATAAGTGTATTTAATTTAAATATTTGTGATAGATCTCGGTGAACGTATTCGAGTTAGTCCGAGTGCACGTTTAAAATAGAAGTTGAAAATAGAGTTATATTATATGCTGGAAGGAGTTTCGAATAATGTACATTAATACACTGGGAAAGATGATACAATGCGATTGTGTGCAACCTAATCTGCTTACTATTCGTGCGTAATTCTGCGAAACATCCCTACTGTCTCTCTCATTGTGTTGGAAAGGGGCGTAACAATGTCAAAGTCTATACAGTTAAGCTGGACGGAGCCAGGAAACGTGTTCGTACGTGATGTCCGATTGTTCGTCTTTCGTGGAAGGTCCATTGCCTTACGCGCGGAGGATCTTTCCCAAGTTTAATTTGGACTGTTGGTCGAAATAGAAGTATAAATTTTCTTCGCTTTGAGAAGTACGAGCAAACTTTACGAGAGTTTCTACCGCAAACTTTATATTCTCGTAACGAATTTCTTTCTAGATTCTTTTCTTCTAGGAACAATTTAAAATTACATATTATCGCAATAATAACCGTAAATGTATATTCCAAATTCAGACTTTCGTCAAAATGTCCAGTAAAATATCTAATATTAAAAAAAAAACACATATTTCTTATATCATAATAATCTTTATATTTTTTCAAAATGTTTGACAAAATGTTTTTCAACTGTCAAGAGATTATTTGAGATGACTTTCAGCGTGCATAAATGAAAGAAATATATTGTTACTGATATCAGAAAAACACGTCTTAACTCAACTTAAGTTAATATGCTTATCCGCATTTAAGCGAACCACGGATTAAACGAGATTCAATCCTGAGAATTTCATGTACGTAATTCGTTTAACTTTCTATCGACCGTCGACATAGAATTAAATATTCTTCATGACACACTTGAGTTAATTGTACCCGCTGTGTAATTTATAGCGAGTATTCTTATGAGCAATAGACTACAAAATAGCTCGCTGTATGCAGCGAAGATAATTAAATGTCTCCATCACATTCACACTTATAAAAATACATATGCTGTCCGATTTTGGCGAACGTGAAAATTATTTACATCGCCAGTGTTGTTGATGGAGCACAGAATTGTCCGCAAAAGAATATTCGATAGCACTGCGAGAGCCTCAGATGCGCGTAGCAACATTATTGTCAGGTCCGCGAAACACAACACCGATCCGATTAAGACTCTCGAATTACTGAATTCCCTGGTGCTTTCGGCCACTTGTTTTCATGGGACTGAGCGACACTCTCTGCTCGCTTGTTTATAGTTCTTAGAGGGGCTCATATAATGAATTCCGGCGGCCGCGTGTTTTCTTGAGCGTCGCCACTCGTACGATTTGGAATAACCGGTCGTGAGAAAAAGGGATCTGTTAGTAAACCAACGATCCGCTTAAAACCGCAAGGTAACGAACGAGAGTGCCTTATCCGTCACGGCGTGCGACTCACACAAAATCTCTCTTATCGATCGTTCATGCAGATCATGCAAATTGCACGAATCATATTTTCCGAGAAAAGCGAATATTTATATCGCGGTTTAGCAAAAACTACTTGCTATACGTACAAATAAAAAAGGCAAAGTGATTAAAATATCTCGCCAATTGATTCGATAATTATTCGCAATCAGCACTAGAATTATATACTTGAGAATTATATATGTATCGTATTTATCTTGGGTTATTAGCTATCAATTTGATAAACTTCTGTCAAGACACGTGACAACAAATGCGAAGTATCTATATCACGTGGCAATTCTCGGCCTCTCGGCAGGGACAAGTCAGGTAGCAATCGAAATGTGATTAGTATATGCTGCCACATTCAATTATTCAAGTGCGATTGCTGCTATATTAATATCGAACTGTGCAATTTATCGTTGAGCGTGTGAGAACGAAAGGGAGGCCACCGGTTGGATATCGTAAGATACTGCAAGAGAGAGGCGACTAGGTACCTACGCGTGTACACACGCTGCGTGGCGCACTATAACAAACTAAGGGTGGATAACCCGTGATCGATCATCCCAGTGAATGCGACACCCCTATGAACGCACATCCGCGCCCCATTAAACCGGTAGTTCGTCCTTACGCGCGCGCACCTATCGCTCTGAATCGAACGAGAAAGAAAGAGGACTTTCTCCCTTCGCAAGATCGCATCGCATGATGCGATCAGAGAAAATTCTCTTTTCCGTGCCAAAAATGAAATAATCGCCGACAATATACGTGATTATTATGTAAATAGAGCCGCTCGCCCGATTATGTAATCGTCAAAGTTACATAGTCAGGTATCTGCGGATTTATGATACGTTACGACCGAGGCGCGATAGCCGTCGCAACAAACTGTAGAAATTCAATGATATCGAGTGATCGTCGGTGCCTGAGAGCGACGCTTTTTACGGAGGAGATCGAGCGAATCCGGACGAGAGAACCGTTCGCTCACTCTCGTGTTAGCGATAATAGTGATAGACAGGCAACGAAGTTACGTGGGCGTCTTAGCGACGTGCGAGTTCTGCGCGCAGCATAAATTACCATCTGAAATGAAGGTGGAAATCTGATCTCGTCATTAAGCGCCGCTACCCTCGCTTTATGAAACTGAAATTCTCATTGCACCGTCGTTGCTTATAATCGTGTAACGAGTGCGAAAGTAAGTATGATAAACGAATAAATGTTATAAAACGATAAATATCATGATAAAGTCATCCTTGGAGGATGAGATAAAATAAATTGCCATAAAAACATCAATTATGTACTGAATTCTTACGTTTATATCTTCCTGTAAATAATGAACAATTATAATGGACAATTATAGAAAAAATAGCAAAGTTAAATTGATGTTAACTAGTGATGACAAAATAATGACTGATTTATTCCATCGTTATATTTGAATGAACATTTTGCTATGTCATAATGACATACTATTTTTTATTATTGCAACGCAATCAAATCATCTACTCGGTCAAATCAACTCGATTATGATAACAGAAATATGGTGACCGATGAAAAGAACAATATTTTCCTCTTGTTATTCTGTTATTCTCGAAATACGGTCAGAGATATTTTGGGGGAACAATATACACTCAGAATCACAATTGCAAATACAATCAAGTCAATTGACCTATAATATAATACAAAAAACAATTGGAATAACAAGAAAAGACAGGTAATTTAAAAGAAGTAAATAGAAACATGTTGAAAATGATATTTCCTTCTTTCTAATTAACTTTAGAAAATCGATTATTATTTTGCCATTTCACTTTTTTCAAAGTAAATGCCTATAGAGATATAATAATAAAATTAAAATAATAACTTGAATAACTTTTTATGCTTTTATGCACGGTATTTTTGACTATTTAAGGACTAAATTTCCATATGTATTCGCCTTTAATGAGAAATGTTCCATTCGAAAAGCATCTCCATCTCGCTTTTTGCATGTCACGACAAAAGGAATACGAGAAATCTGTCTTTCGATCGGGTAAAAGACCTAGAAGGAAAGAAAAAAGAGCGAAAGAGAGAGAGAGAACCACAGAATATTCTCCGAGAAATTCCAATGTGACTAAACCCTCACAGATGACTGGCAGGCCGGCTGCACGCGAGATGCAAGAGGGTTGGGGTCGCCAGGGTATCAGAGAAGATCTCTCCTTCTCTCCTTCATCTTCCTGCATCGAGGCGGTCCGGGCGGTCACCGAAAAGCCTACTGCACCGGTTGCATTTGTGTCGAAGATGTTCATATCGGCAAGCTCAGAATTAATTCGATGTAAGAGCTTCGCTTCATATTCTCCTGATAGTTATTCAAGATGAATCACTTGAGATACCATTGGCTCGAAGTAACTTTTTAATTTTTACAAAGAACAAAAATTTTTCAATCGCCTTAATAATAAAGCTATACGTGGCATAAAATTAACCGCGCTGTAAGTTATCGCGTTATCAATTGATGGCGATATAGTAATCCAGGATTTCAATCTTCGTTCTTTCTTGCAATTATATAATTGTATCTTCAAATGAACAGAATACAGCCGCGGAATGCATTAATGTAATACGAGCATTTGATTTACGGTGGAAAATAACAAATGAACGTTCTACGAGCGCAAGTTATTTGCACATACTGCGAGATTCGAATCCCGATACGTGACTAAGGACTACTCAGTATGCGAGCTGCGTCTCATTATGTTTCTCAAGTCGCTGTCAAAACGATTAGGTAAGAGGGTGTGCAAGGAGAAGAAGAATATCGTGGGAAACGGAGGAAGAAGGAAAAAAAGAGAGAGAACAAAGCTTCTTTCTTGACTTTGTATTATTTCTGTCTCTGTTTCTGATTACTAAAATGTTCTTTCATGAAGACTGCATCTCTCGTACCTGCTGCACAGATTAGATGTATGTAGGATTGAGCCCATATCTTTTCTCAAAAGACCGAATTTTTTTGGCCCCCTCATCAGGACACTCATTTCGAAAAGTCAAGTCTGCACGTCTAACTTAGTCTGTGTTTTATCGACTGCGTTCGTCCATCGGATCACATTAGTGTCTTTCGATCCAGAACTCGACATTAAAAAAGCATTATAGTTGTCACACCACGAAAAAATTATATTTGTATGGGAAGCAAGTGCAATTTTGGATATAATTTAGAGGAAAAATAATCTAGAAAGTTTCCAAGCGATGTACATTGCCGTGAAAATCTCGCTGCCGTGAATAAAATTCTCAGAGAAAATAGAAATACTACATACATATATATATCAAGAACGAAAAATCGAACATCGTTAGTTTGTCTATGTAATGTGTGCACACGTGCACATACCCTTGTAATGATGACACGACGGGAATCCCGGCTTAGTCGCATGTTCCTGTCGTCACTTGCAAATGTACATAAAATTTCCACACGTTATTACACGCAAGATAACGGTGAATAAAATACACAAATCACTCTTTTCGAATTCTCAGGACGCGTAACGCACGATCCTGAAGCGCGTGCCGTAGGAAATTCTTGCGTGCCGTGAGACGCGCTACCACTCTGCTATCTCATATTCTATATTAATGCGAAACGCTGTTAATTTACCCTTTTAAATAATTTATCTAGCAGTTTGTTTTCTCTTATGCTTGCGGAATTATATTACTATTACCGTATACTGTACTAATTACTATACTAATTAAGCAATGTAATATTTTGATGAATAAGTTCAAAATTCGATTCAATGGGATACCTAACGCCGTAGGAACATGAGGGTGATAAAAAGCTGATATCGTGATCATGGATCTTCGTAGGGACTGGTTGAGTCTTTGGAAAAAGCTACTTCTATTTGAGAAAACGTTTGACCTGCATTCGTCCGTCACTCAGCTTCCCTCTCTCTCTCACCCTCTTTTCTCCCTTCGTCTCGAGAACTTCGAAAGACGCGGACTCATCCTGACTGGAGTGCGCGGCAGTTATCGAAAGCAAGCCGGTCCTTCGCTAAACAATCCGATGCGGCATTTACTGATCCATCGATCTGACAGAGTCGTTTGTCGAGAGCGTCCGGCCTCTCTCTGTTCCTCTCTGTCTCTCTTTCTTTCTTTTTCGAGTAGGCGCGCAGTCGTGACGGCGAAACGTTTCAATCTTACGCTCGCCATCTCGTTATGGCGTTATTGATTATCCGACCTGACGCCACGAAATCGAGTCGCGAACGAGTACGGCGAAGTTAATTACTCGCGATTCGAGACGTATCTCTTTCTCTTTCTTTCTGTCCTGGAAGAAATAGGTTGAGCGATAAGAAATCATAATCGAGACTTCGTTTAACATTATTATCGGCGTAATAATAATTGTTCTCGTGGAAAAGGCACTGATTGTATATAATAACGAGAGACCTTAAGTATCATGATAAATGATTAAACAAAATAAAGATAATGAAATATTATATATAAAGATAATATTTCATATATAGAGAGGTCGAGAAGTAGTCTATTAAATACATCGGCAAACTTTATTATCGGCACCAACACATCCGGGATCGTTGTTCTCTGCACGGAATGTGAACAAAATATATATCAAACGCGTCTATCAGTCGTGTCGTCCGTATTGAACTTAAGATGTTATTTTTGTTATTTACGAGATGTCTCGAAACAGGTGACACGCGCCCCATACCTGCATACCGTGGGTAAATGGCCGCCTAGCCACGATTTATAAAGGTAAAGCCAAGGCAAGGCAGGGAAAGAAGCCGAAAGAGAAAAAGAGAGGAGAAACGGAAGGCGAAAAAATGGTCGAGAGGCAGGAAGAGAAAGAGAGAGAAAGAGGAGTGAAGGAAGGACGGGAGGGAGAGAGAGTACCCCGTAATTATGCGAGGGTGAGTTATAGCGATACAAGTACCGCGGTTACGGCGACCGGCCCAAACGACTTCGAGTGGGTCTTGTCTATTGATGACAGCGTGTAGCACCTTTTGACATCAGATACGCGAATGACGAATACATTGTCCGTCATACGTTGAAAAATTCCCGTCGCGTCTACGGTGTTGATTAATCTGTCCGGTTGCCGCGTACATTTTTACGGTAAGTATGTAAATTATGGCTTCTCATGCTTCGATTATCGTCGACGTTGGAACGCAAAACTGTAATTTGGTAATACCACTCTACACGACCACGTGTGCAACACTTTATTACAAGTATGGAGTTACCGTATTTTTAATTACCGAACATAGTATATTAATAAATGAGATTTTTATCATTTTTTTTTCCTGACACGATATCGTCATGATTGGAATTTAATGTTGATCGTACTGTTTAAATTGCTATTAGGACAAATTTGTATTGAAAAAATAAAAATCTCTGGAGGGACATCGTGATTAAGATACACCGAGTTTAAGAAGTCTGGTGTTCAATGGCGCAACGGTAATTTGCCAACACCACATGCGTGACGCGATCCCTTTCGAAAGCTGCGTTTTTTACTCGGTCTCCGTAACGCATCTGTGACGCGATTCTTTGTTTTGACGCGATTGGACAGGTGAGTTATCTGGCTGCGGTAAGACGATCGTTCTTCTCCAACGGACACCGACACGCCGGCGGAGTTCTCCCCGAAAAAGATTCATCCGGAGCCGGTGTAAACACAGCCGATAAAACGACGAGAAGAGGCCTTAACCGGCGCGGAAGAGTGATGCGCCACGGGAAACCATTCTTTAAAACCTCACACGTCCCGTGCGGCCCTTTCCGTCGTGCGGTCGTGGCCCACTTGAACGGGTAAAAACGACTTGGCGGCAGCCTCCCGGAGAAGACGAACTATCGCCACCACCCTCGCAATGCACCAATCCTCCCTGCTTCGCGTTCCCAGCCTCGAATTCGATCAACTCCATCACTTGCTGTCCTCCACGGAAAACAGTGGACTCTCGCAAGTAAGTTCGTGTCAGTTGAGATGATAATTTAACTATAGCTATATTACTTACTATATAATGTAATAAATTCTTTTTAAAGACTTTTTAAAAACCAAGTCGCAAAAAATTTTAACAAAATGTCCACATCCACACACACACACACAATCTTTAGGAATTTTTAAAATTATGTATAAAAAAATAAATATATATCATAACATATAGTATATATAAATCATATTTTTTAGCAACATTTTAGTTTTACACTATTCCTTTCCAGATTTTTTTTTTACAAGTATACGATCTTGAGCATTTTGCGTTAAGAAATAAGTTCTAAAAAGGGAAAAAACCGATAGTCATGTAAGTTTCTTGAAATTTCGAAATCAGAATGCTTTGAATTTCCGCACTACGTACTCGACGCCGTTCAGTCTCTCCACGTTAGTGGATTTACTGTCAACGTTGGAAAAAAAACTCGGCATCGCGCCCACGGGGATCCCTCGAGGGTTCTCCAAGAGAAAGGAGGAGATGATCGACCATACCATCGGACGACGACACGTCGGACATCAGTCAGTCAAGTCGGAGTCGTCCATCGAAGTCGGCGGAGGAACGTTTCGGTCACACGCGACGGGACATTATCGCATTAAATATCGACAGGTGGCTTTCAGCGAAGCGCGCTAGAAAAATCGGGAGAAAAATGCCTAAATCTGTCCAAGCTCCTCTCTATCTCTTTTTTTCTCTCTCTCTCTCTCTATCCCCTCGACCCCTCCGAAGATTCGCTGCAATCGGTGTGTCCACCCACACCCGCTGCGCTCATAATAGGCTCCGCGAGGCTAAGCTCCTCTAATTCTTCTCCCATCCTCCTCTTACCGCAATATCCCGCTTCGACCGCGCACCAGTGTCTCTTTCTCCCTACCTGCCTATTCCTATCTATTTCTCTCTCTTCCCCTGCGCCCCGACACGCTTTTGAACGCGGTTCCCATAGGTTATTATTAGAATGCCTTACGTTTGTACCCCCGGTCGCAGCCAGGTAGATGGACAGCGCTCCGCCCTTCGAGAGAAAGAAGAGCCCCGAGAGTTGTACGTGCAGCCTGCAACAACTCTACGCTCTCTTCAGCTCTCTCTTTCTCTCTCTTTCTCTATGACCTATCCCCTGTCTGTGACTACCTGAGCAGGAATTCCTGGTTGAAGAGCGATCCTGGCCGTGGCAATAATCGGCGCTCGCTGTGCGACGCCGTCACCGCCAATGCCGCTATCATGTCAGGAATTATTTTTGGAGAAATGAGTTTCGATTGCTATGCTGTTTGATTTGATGCGCCCGGCCTCCTACTTGTCAGATTTCTCTCGAATTCGGCAACGTTTCGAAAAAACGAGCGAGATCGACAGTGCACGACGGAAATGGATTCTTCTACTTGTCAACCGCGCACGATTGACGATCGTATCGCGTGGCAATTCACGCAGGCGGCTTTTTAACGACCGCCTAGAAGAACTTTGACAGGTGTCGTAGGATGCGATTTATCCTCTTTGATATTTTCTGGCGTAAATTGTTACAAATGCGATTCTAATCGAGGCTTATATATAGGATCATTTTCCGACGACAGAAGGAGGTCTTTGTGTTAAAACGCTAACTCGACCAACTCGAGTATTGCCATTTGGACGTGCATTAGGTTCATTCCTCAGGGATATGATGACTCGTACTGCAAACTTGACACGTTAATACAATTGGGAAATTCTTTTTCCTCTAAAATAGGACGCGCTTCTTATATTTCAAATGTATTTCAAGTATAAGAACTTAATCGTTAATTGAGTTATCTCTAATTAAGCAGATCGATGCTGCTCCCGAACGAACTCGAGCAAAAAATAAAATCAACAATTGTCAGCATAAATTTATACCTAAATTTATTATAGTCAGCTACTGCGTTTGACATTTATTACTTATATCTGGTAGTCCGAGTATCAAGTTGCATAAGAAACCACTGGTTTATTATATACTGCAAAAAGTCAAAGGTCGAGGATTTTTTAAATCACTCGTTCCGTGTTTTTGATGCGAAATCGCTCGCCGATGGCAGCACCTTACGGTCCGCTATTTATCATTTTCTCTTTTTCATTATGGAAAGCTCTTCTCTACAATCAAAGTTTCAATGTCAACTCTACGTATAAATAAAAGATGGATTATTTCTAAATCGTATTCTCTTCGAAAATATTATATGATGTCAGTTTGTTATGTAAAACAACATAAAAAGATTGCAAAAGTTTCAGAAAAATATTTTTGTGTACAAATTTCATCGTGCAAAAAACTAAAATACTTATACTAATAACTGTTCTGTCTTTTAAAATTCCTGCTGTCGGATTATTTTACATAAAATATTTTGGCAATTTTTTGAAGAGAGCTGTCGACTATTTTAAAAAATTAACATGAGAAAAATTGTTTTCAATTTTTCTCATGTTAATTTTTTGTGAGAAACAAGGTAATCTGAATAATACGTATCGTACAATGTATCACTACACGTATTTTCGCTTCACCGATGTCTTGATCCCAGTTAAAGGTAAATTCAAAAACTACGTTTTAGACTGTATACAATGGCCAAGTTGCTCGATATATTTCATATCGGAACGACTCGAGTACTCGATCATTCCGATTGTTCTGCACCGAGCTGGCCGGATTTCGATCCGATCGCGTTGCTCCAGGCGCTCGTTAATGCCGCGCGCATAATTCACGCGTAGTTTTAATAACACGACGAAAACATCGGCGGGGAACGCGCCGCCGCCACTGTCGATCTTTTCAGTCCGATAAATCGCCATCGGTCTTTTGCAAGACGTATTTCGCCCGCCGTCAATTATTATCGTTTCCAACCTTCTGGTAGCACCGCGCCCGCGCATAAATATCGTCATTTCCAACGACTTCATTTGCCACCGCCGCCACCAAACTTTTTTAAATAATGACCATTTTACGGCCGTGATAATGAAATTCCAAAGACTATATAGATGCATACACTCATATGCATACCGACAATCAAGACATTGATTGGTAGCAGTCACACGTTTGCATAGCAATTTATAAAATGGGCGAGTAAGTCACATTTAACTGATCTCATAATAATTCTGAATGATTCACAAATCAGAAATTCTGAATTTTTGCTATCATTAAATGCTACACTGACTCTGATGTGTTTTTCATCTCGACAATGTTTGAATTCAAGAAGTGACACAGTAAATTCTTAGTAAATACCAACTAATAGTTACATCAATATTATAATTTCCCACTTAATAATATAAGTATAACGTAACACGCAACATTATACTGCACATAACATTTACGTTGTTGAAAAAGTTATGATATTGATGTTACTTAGGTATTTACTGGACTTGCATCAATGCATTAATCAATGCACTAATCAATAAAAAATATTTCTTTCACTTACTTAATAATTGTATATTGTTCAGTACATTTTAAGTTCCGTATATTTAAGATAAAAATATAATTGTTTGTCTAGAAATTTTTCCCTCTTTCTAATATTATTCTTTATAAGTATAATTTTAAGGAAAAATATCTTTCTTAAAATGTACTTAGGTTATTTTTTTAATTAATTATTTAAAAAATTTTTTAAATTAAAAAATTAATAAATTGTAAAAAAATAAATTTTAATTTTTGCTATTTAATTTCATCGAAGACATATATGGTTCCTAGAAATAACTCCCAACAAACACCAATTAACATTAACATAACAATGATATAATTTCCCACTCAACAATGTAATTGTGATATAACACGCGTTATATTGCATTTATATTGTTGAGTAAGAAATATTGATCCAAAAAGAAAGGTAATATCCACAACGTTTCGACCATTGGTTCTGGTTCTTTTCAAGTGTAACAATATATATATATATATATATATATATATATATATAATATTGTGGATATAAATAAAGAAATAAATATAGCCAGTTTGCTATCAAATATTACCCTTCTTTTTAGATCGTTAATCATTGGCGAAGAGAAGATTTTTTCATATTTATAACATTAATGTTATGTTGATGTTAGTTAGTGTTTGCTGGGATTTGTTTCTAGTCTTAGACCGGTATTCATAGTCGGGTCTTATAATTAAGACCGTCTTAAGTTTATCTTCAGATACTCCGTAGCCAATGAACTGATTCGTACAGCATCTAAAGATAAACTTAAGACGATCTTAAATATAAGATCCGACTATGAATACCGGCCTTAGTCTTCTTATTATTTTAAAGTTATAGAGTTGTTGATTATAAGTATTTTACTTTCACTTTCTCACAAACGTTTATCACATTATCATAAAAAATGAGTACGTAGGTATACATACACCAATGTATGTAAAGTTCACAATACATTGAGCACACAGGCTCATGGATTCGCTAAATCCAAATCATGCGGATCCTTTCGTTTCCTGTAGCAAGGATCCAACTTATATCGTAAAGTGTATATTGTTGCCATCTCGCGGTACAGTTTTCAAACGTTAACTCCGCCGGTATCACTATTTTCTTATCAGTACGCGAGTAGTAAACTGTGTCCTTTTTGCCAGAGGATTCGACCTTATCGTTCGCTGCGTGTATATATCAAGATGTATGTAATAGCGGTGACGACGGCCGTTGATATTCACCCGGAAACGAATCGCGATTGGTCGTCGGCATTGCCGCGAATATACTGCGCGAGACGAAGGGAGGGGGAAGGTGCGTTAGATAAGTATTTTTTTCTTTGCGCCAGACGACCGCTGATAGGAGTGCGCAATAAGGCAAATCGGCCGGCAGGAATGTCCACCTCCGATATTGACGTGCAATTAATGGGCCAACGTAACGGCGACGATAATGACGACGTTTTCGCCGCGGCTGGCGTACCGCAGTTGCCAACGCCGGCGATGATTTCGTGATGCGGAACGCGCACGAAAATACGCGAGGGCGCCATAAAATATTCATAACTTTTAGAAATCCCGTCAATATGCAAACGAGAAATGCTAATCGCCTCCCGCGTTTTGCGCCTACGACGAAAGCCTATCGTTCCGTTGACACTCGCTCAAGATTCCTGTTTTGCGGATATGTTCCACCGATGATTTAACCGCTTGTCAAATGATCGAGCCGGGCATTCTGCTCGAGCATTTCAAGGATTTTCGATTTTTTTATCGCAGACGACGATCGATGGCGCGCGCCGTCTATATTATACACCCGATCGATACGCGTCTAGGAAAATCTTAACAGACACCTGTTCGCGCAGATTTCGAGTGACGGATGAGCAACGTAATTCATTGTTTGTCATCGTTCGCTCGACCAATCAGGAGAAACCTGACATTGTTGAATTCTATACAAATTTAATACCGTAAAATAATAAATTAAAAATGTCCGTGGCGGAAGGTCATCGATTTATGCATTAAACATGTCGATAAAAAATTATCAACGCTAGCGATGTCCAATCGCGTACGATGCGTGTTGTAATTTATACGGAACCAGTTGAAGATAAAACGAAATAAAAAAAAAAAAGAAAAATTAACTTTACGCGACACATAATATAATATACACGTACATATCTCAGATTACACAAAATTGATTGTCATTTGGCATCAATATGCATTCCCATTTTTCCTCGGAAATATATGCGTGTCCTTTTTTTCTCGAAGAAACAAGAGTTTTGTGATCAGGATAACCATTCGTATCCAAGGACACGAAACGAAATATTGCGTCTTAAATAGTTTTAGCCTTTAATCTCTTCTTTACGAATAGCGTTAACTGGAGCTATTTTCGAAATTCCATGCTTTCCGCTCGTTATTGTCCGCCTCCTCCGTCGAGATGCGCGGTTGAGACTAAAGACGTTCTATATTTAATGCAATTTCGAACAACCAGATCGATTGGAGTTGCTTCAGTACTCAAAACACGTAACAGGCGCAAGCCGCCTTCACATCTCGTGGCGTCGGCGAGAGCGTACAAAGGGTCGGTGCGGCCAAATTAAATCCCGATTAAAAGTAAAGCATGCCTCGCGCCACAATTTATGGCATGCGTCGCGCCACGTATGTGTATGAAACAAGAACGCTCGTTATTGTTTCGAGCTACTCTTTTCTACGTGCCCGACTTCGAGTATCAAAGGAATTGCCCCGCTATTATTCGTAAGCGTCAAGCGTCACACATTAATTGCATTATTATAGCCGTGTCTATCCCCCTTTCCCTCGGTATCGACTATAAAGGGGTGAATGTTTAAAAAAGTAATGTTTTCTTTGTTCTTTGTCCGTTTGTCTATCGTTAGATCAACAGAATCGTCAACAAATCAGTCAGATCGGGTTTACATATATTGGACTGAAATAAAATTGTATACGTGTTATCCAGATCGAAAAGTAATGATATTGGAACTTATCTGGATAACACGTATACAATTTTATTTATTATCATACAAATTTTGCATACAAGAATATTGTAAAACAATAGGATAAATTTTTATTTTAAATTCAAAACATATCAAATAAACAGATATTGCTACTTTATTTTTAATTAACATTTTATAAGCAGCTCGTTACAGTATCGCGAATCAATAAAAGAGTCGTAAGAAATGACCGTATAAACAACGCCAGTTTTAAAACTTTTAATCCCACACATTTGTATCGGCCAAAAGGGATCGGGAAACCGCGAAAGGCTTTCATCTATTCTCTCCCTCCCTCTTTGTCCACGTGCGCGCGCGTATGTGTGTGTATGTGTGTGTATACATGTACGTACATACATATACATATATATACATACATATGTAAGAATACGACGGAAATAAAGAAAACTATGTCCTGGCGTGTTACCTCGGTGGGAAACCACAGTAGCGAACCGGTATTCCGGTCGACCCCACGTTAGCCTCTTTAATCGCGCCGCGAATAATTAGCGGACGGCGATTAGGGTGATTAAAGGCAAGGGACCGAGTCACGGGTACGACGCAATTAGCCGAATCACTTAACGACTCGGTCGACGGGTGCACGGACTGACGCCTAATGCGGAGAGAATGCACAAACGGAATCTGCCTGTTCCGATCTCGAAGCAGAAATTACGTAATTGAGATATGCCTAAGAAATAACGCACTGCACTATTAAAGTAGTGATTGCTACATACTATTGTAGGATACTAACTAGCTGATTGCTAATATTTGCGTGACTAAAAGGAAGGCAATTTTTATAAGTCGAATTAAACATTATTTCTTCGGTTACAATTATCTGAATCTGTTATTAAGTATATTTTTCAGACTTTAGATGTAACACATTATATGAAATCTCATAAAAATATACAGTCTTCTATCAGTTAATTGTGGCTATCTACGAATTCCTGACTCTTAATTCCAAGATTCGCGATAGGATTAGTTGATCGTTTGCTTATCTGTTTAAGCATCTCGGTAGCCTGTGCAGCGTAGAACTCGAATAAGAAGACAGAATCTCTTCGCTATAGAAACTTTATAGTGTACGAGAACTCGCGTATGCCCATCTATATAAACCGACGAACCATTCCTATGTATCGTTCGGTGTTTTTGTAGTTAAGAAACCGTACATTCCTGAAACATGTAAAATCACTAAAGGCATACTTCAGTGTAATTCTTATTTCTTCTCCCGTTCTTTCCTTTTCTCTGTGTTTTTTAGATAATTTATGTTTCTAAAAAGATTACTTAAAAATCATATAGCTTGATAATTTTTATCTCAATAATGTATGTTTCAGAATAATTTCATAATGTTTCAGATAACGTCCATAACTATTAACAAACTCCAACTTAATTCTACTTAGCAATTTATCTTACTTAATTGTTAGTTATTATTAATTCTTAGTACATTGCAATGTTGATAATAAGTGAAAAGTACTATAATAAGGAAGTAGCTTTAAAAATAAACAAATGAGAGAGAGAGCGAGAGAGAGAGTTAATACAATATTCATTTCCTGAAATAAAATAATTAAAATTGAATAAAAAGCATCTATAATTGCGTATATAAAATTAGTTACGAAGATCTTTTAACTGCTGCATACCTTTGCGAGCGAATCAACATTTACTTATCAACTTATCAACATTCCCGGATCGCATGGATCCACAGGGTGTCGTAAAGTAGCGTGTCACGAGCCATTATTATTCTCATAATTTCTGTATTATAGATTTGTTATCGAAAATTATCGCCAAACGTGTGCTGCAAAAACCTGCAAGCCAACATCTTCCGTTGCATTTCTAAATTGTCTTCTAATTAATATACTTATCTCTGCGTGACCAGGTACCAGCAAGCGTTTTGCAAACCAGTTTCGCTTCGTGTATACGAATTCCCGTTCACGACTGTTGCTGCCAAGTTACGCGTGATTATATGTTGAACGTATATGCTTGCGATGCTTGAGAAAGTTACGCATGACAAGTAGACAAAAAAAAATTTTAACTTAATTAAAATAGCTTATATCCAACAAAAGTGTATCAAAATACATAATTCAAATCGCCAAAAGCAATAAGAGAACTAAAATATTATATAATACAACAATATGCAATACAAGTTATAAAGAAAATTGTTTGCGTTAAATAAAACTCGCAATAAATAGAATTAAAAGACTGATTCAAAAAGAAGGGTAATTTTTGCCAGCAAATTGGCTATAGAGTATCTTTATTTCACAACATTTCGATCATTGGTTCTGGTCCTTTTCAAGTGAAAGCTATGTGTCGAAGAGAGTCCTTGTGAAACGTTGTGAAATTAAATAAAGACATTCTATAGCCAGTTTTGTCAAAAATTACCTTCTTTTTGGATCGTTTACTCACTGGCGAAGAGAAGAATTTTTCATAAAAGACTGATATTTCGAATTTACAAAAAACATTAAAAAACACGACTTTTAAAAGCGTTTTTATACGAGGAATAAGTTTTATAAGTAGTATTTCAATTATATATACGGTAATAAAATAGCATTGGTAGAAAGAATCATTAATTGTTGGCATTATTGTAAATTGCATCACACTTGTGTTTTCTCTCCATGCAATTCGCTTTATGTGAAGTGAAGTCGGCAAGCAACAGGGATCATTAATGGTTCTCACTATACAGACGTCGTCGGAGGCGTTCTCCTCCGACGAGCGCAAACAAACGGAGCAAGATAATGCCAACGGTAGCAGCGCCGGGAGATTAGGGTTTGTTTTACAGCGAGTGGTAAAGCTGTCGCACGGCTCACGCCGGCCGTCGTGTTTAAACGCGCCGGCCTTGGTGCAGCAATGCGGAAAGTGTTCACCAAGTATTTCAGTTGTACTTCGACTCCGTAACCGGTGTTGCCCGGCGATACCGACTACTTTGAGTGTCGCCGTCAACTCGCGGTGCTGAAAAAAATATTATTAAGCTGGGAGAGACGAGCGTGTTATGCGAAATGCATTACGATCTACGTGTAATTGAGGGAAAACGCCAAGATAATCGCCAAGATTCGTCAAATTCCGATCTTGCGAAAGAATGGTATGAGAATTTTAAGACAAATTTGCGTTTCAGTCGATGAATAAAAAAAATGTCTATGACACTCGTAAAAGTCGAGCATGGTACACGGCAAGACTAGAGTAGAATCTTATATATAAATTAATTCCAATAGAATCAGACGAAAAATCTTGTTTGAAAGTTATTTGTTTGAAATGAAAGAGTTTGCTGATTTAAAAGTACAATAAATTTAGGAGAAATGTAATAGTATGCATTACATGTATGATTGACGATTTACGTAAGCCGTTTCCAAGATCGAGACTCTTACGAGGGAAATTGCGTGGGCGTGGCGGATAACATCGAAGTCTTATCACACAATTGAAAAAATATCATCAACCCGCTGTGAAAATAGTTGCGTAATGCATTCTCCATATATACGCGCGTGAGGAGCGCAAACATTGGTGTGGCTTGCCGCATTTTGGATACAAGTTACGCCCATCGCACCGTATCACGAGAAAATGGAATTTATTTATTCTTGAAATATATGATATATGGGAAGTGGCAAAAAATATTAAGATATTCTTGGACAATCAAATATATGTATGTAAATATATAATATATATTAGCAAATATAGAAGTATATCATTGCGGAATATATATTGTGTTTGCAAATTATTCATGATATTTTGAAAAATCCGACGCCGAGTTAAATTTATTCGTATTCACCTTCCATATTTTTATTTTACACATATTTTTATTTTACGATCAAAACTGACGGCATAGATAAAATTAATCAGTAGCTTCTCGATGGATCACCGAATTGAAACTACAAAAATAATGACGCGGTATATAATTTATTAACTGGCATGTTGATAAATATCTTGAAGATCATAATAAAATTCGAAAACTGGACAGGAGAGAAATAATACTAAAGTTTTTGAGCAGAATTTCATCCGCGATATCCGGTCGCTATGAAAACACTCAATCGAAAATCTCGTTACTCTGTATCGCGGTGAAAATACGAGATTCGATTACAGCGGGATAACAGGTGCGGGTGGCACCTGCCTAAAAATTTACAGATCTTACTCCACGATTGTACAATATATAATGCATCTCACAGGGTTGTCCCCCCTGTATACGCTGTGTGTCTTTACGAAATACTATCATACCTACCCACCAGTAAACAAGCGTATAACGTCGCTGGACATATTTGAGGAGAGCTGTGTGGAAAAGGAACACGCGGCGTGCGTGGTGCACCAACCACCTCGACCTTCTCCTCCTACCCGGGAGGATAAAAACCCCTTTCGAGAGTGAAATATGTGAGAGACGGGACCGCCTCGCGGGATAATTCTGAATTATGTTTGTCCTCATCTTTCCGGCCGGCGCTTCCACCTAGTCGCGCTTCGCCCTTTTGTCAACCTCGCGCGGGACCCTGGCCTCGCCATTCTTCTACCATTCCCCCGATTCGTTCCCGACGCGTTCTTCGGTGCTTAATGCGGCACGCTGTATCGCTTCGTCGATTCACGATCCGCTTCGGCTCGACTCACTGCTCGAAACAGCTTTGAATAGTCAGGGGAAGATCGGTATCGAAAAACGATAATAAACACGAATATCTCTTTGATGCTTTATACACCATATACATGTACATATGTATGTACCTTTGTAATCAAAGAAGCTTTTTCAGAAAGCAGTTTTGTCACATTACTTTGCTGAGCGTGATAGGAAGTTTTTTTTTTATGCATTTGCGGCTATTCAGATTATCTTTATATCAATTTTTTTTTTATGTAGAGTTGAGATATTGAAATATTAATAATATCGAATTATCCAATTCATAATTCTTTCAGGCATATTATTAACTTTGTAGTTGGCTTTCTATATCATTCTCTACCTTAGGGTAATTTGTACTTCCTATGTGTGCAATGTAACCAACAATCTATAGAAAATCCATGTATCGTTAAAAGTGTAATTTGCTCAATCAACAAGTCCAATGGATTCGCGATGCGTCTTGCATGCGATAAAATCAGGATAATAATCATTCCAACTCGTGAGATGATCTCGTACGCGATCAAGCCTAATTAGCGGGACATACGCTCCAGGATTACGCCGCTTGAAAATTGATATACCAATTTTAACGTAAATTACTAATGATATCGTTGTATCGAAGAAACTGTGATAACGACGTGTACGAGATACTCTCTCATTGCTATCATTATTAATGACGAGCGATTATCTTATAACTTGATTTTCTCTTAACGGAAATTATTATATTAGAAACTTACTTCTTTCATCTTTTACATGTTTTAACCCTCCGGAGTTACACTTATGCCACATAGCATTGGAGTTACACTGGGTGAATTTTACCCAGTGCGATTTTCTAACGCTTATTACTCAGCGTTAAAACAAGCTTTTGAGACGTATTTTTTTTTCAAACTCATTGCCAGAATCTCAAAAATATGATTCTGTTGTTTATTTTACTCCCGATGCAATACTTTTTTAAGTATTTTAGAAAATATAAGAATACTTTTTCCGGAGATACACACAAATGTTAGTTTCGATTCGGGTAAATTTTACCCAGTGTAACTCCGGAGGGTTAATATTAATTAAGATTTTAATTGAATTTTATTTGAATGTTCAAATAAAATTTAAAAATATTTTATCTACTAAAGCTTCATTTTTCATATCAATAATTTTCGGAAAATCATATTTTTAATTTTTCAAATACTTTATTCAGTATATTGCAGTACCATATTAATTTAATACTCGAACAGTAATACAACATGAATCATGGTAAATAAAATTAAAAGCATGTGTATTAATGTTAAATAACTAATATATTCCGATTGAAGGAGGATCCACCGGCAACGTATCCTTCGATCTTTCGATTCTATGGTTTCGTCGTAGTGGACAATTATTTAAAAGAGACGCCGAAATTCGGGATCGAAACGCGGCGAAGGGAGGGAATGGGGTGGTAAATGGGGAGATCGTAGACAAAACGAAAAGTTTACTGACTGGCACCGAATCGAAAGCTGAACAGCGGTAAAGGGCAGCGAGAGAAGAGATAGAGAGAGATATATCGGACAGAACAGTGAGGACGGTAGGACAAAGGGAGAAAGAGATGAAGGAAAAAAAGAGCAGACACTCACCACCCGCTGGGCTGGACGAGACGCATGCGTGCGATCCCATACCGATGGCATACCGTGTTTCCATGCCTATACGGCTATCTTCTCGTACTCCCTTTCCTCTTGCTCTTCCTCATCTTCTCTCCTATTCAGCCTCCTCCTTTCTAAATTTCGTTTTCATTCCTTCTTTCATTTTTTTGGATCTTTTTTCCTTCTCTTTCCGTGTCTCGACCTACCTCTCTTGTTCATTTTGCTTTGAAATTTTTATTAAATACTAGAAAGAAAAAAGAAAATATCAAGAATGAAAATAATAATTTTTGCAAAATGGTTTGTTATTTTTTAAAATTGACAAACTTTTCACTATAACTTTTTGCTAACGTTCTCTATTTTATATATTGTATCTTACTTTTAGTATAATTCATTTGTATGTATATACAAAGTACTAAAATAATTACCGCACTGTACTAATAACATATTCTGGAGATTCAAATCGAATAACGCAATTAAAGAAAAAAAGTGAAAGGGAAAGAGGAGAAAACTTTTAACAATTAAAAAACAAATTACCTAAGAAGAAGTTTCTATATATACAACCTATAAATTAAAATTATAATGTGTAATAAATCACTTGTATTTTTTCGTTACCCGGCACCGAAAAAAGATGTTAAGTACTGTGTCGACAATTGCGTATAAGTTAGGGTAGATCTATTCTCATCATTTTGAGACTGTCCTTGAAATATACCTTTTACATTAGACTACTCTCTGCAGGACAAGATAATTTATAGCTCCATAACAGCTTCGTGACAAATCGTGCATATAACAATCGTGCAAACATTGTAAAACTAACAGTACTGGTGAAAAAACTTGAGATACTTGACCCTTCAGGTCGTTTCCTAGTATAATAAAACTCGACTACATGCTGTGCATTCTTCTTTCACTGCCTTTCTATTTTATTTCTCTTCCTTATTATTTTAAATTTTCACTAGCAAAAACGATGCTTTTAGGTTCGCACAGCTGTATTCTCAAAAGAATAAAGTTTGGAAATTCCAAACTAGTATCGTAACAAACAAAAAAGACTTCCGTCAACAGGATTAGATTTCTTCTTTATTTAAGCAACCGTTTTTAACAATTTCCTTGTTCTAAAATATTCTTATTCTAAATTAGATTGTTATCTAACATTTTGACTCTCTACTACACGTTTGTTAATTAATTCCTAAAGATTTGCTGCCATAAAACGCGGAGAAAGAAGCTTCTAGTCTTACTTGGTAGACATACACGAAGCGCGCAATTAAAACAGCAGAATGACAGTTGAAACGAATATTTCTGTTTCCGTCGCTCTTTCTCATTCCGCTTTTTCATTTCTCTGTGCCAGTCGATCGAATAAATCAATGAATCTAATAAGGCGGGCTCGGCTCAAGTCGGAAATTGAAAAGATCCAAAGCGATGATAGAGCAGCGAATTTTCAATCGACTTTTTTAAGATTAATTGATAGATATTCCACTGGTATTGATCCCACGTACTACTTCGTGTATGCGTGTCAAACGAGAGTGTCCTCGCGGCAATCAAGACAGTCAATACATTTGATGGCCTGAATTCGCGTGCACGTAGGATTGTTTAAAAAAAAACATTGAATACCTATATTATTAAACTGGCAGCAATATGTAACATGGATATCAATGCCACCAATAATAAATATTTTTATAACATTGCCATAAATTACAAGAGCTATTAGAGTATAAAAATTCAGAAAGTAAGATCCGCAGCGTCGACTCTTATTAGAATAATAAAAATATCTGAATATGAAAATCTATCAATCTATCAATTTTCATTATTCATATTAAGTCAGACAACATCAATTAAACATCGATAACTTTCAAAACATCATTAGCATTCTGGGGAGTTGACAAAAAAAGTGCTACCGAAGACATAATTTCGGGATTATTTATGGACACTATCCAGAGACGTTTTATTATCTCCAAGAAAAGTTAAGAGGAGCATCCGTATCCCTTGACTATTAAGTTTTATTTAAGCTAATTATTACCTTGCCAGGATATGGATACCTGTTATTTGAGAAATCTGTCCAAATAGCTTTGTGCCAGTGATATACAATCGTCAACTCTTTATGACGGTTTGTTCGGACATTTCCTACCGTTTTCTGTCACTTCTTTCGTTTCAAAGCACCCAATAGTGCGACTGAATTCATTCACACGTTTATCGTGCGAGAATTTTTGACAACTGTTCGACATTATAGCGTCCGGCGATATCTACTAGCCGAAGAACCTCTCTATTAGTCGTGCTAGAGTCCATAAACTTTGAATGCTATCCCCGCATGGCTATTATCTAGATATTCAATTAATTGACATTGTCCCTGATATACGGATTATGAATGGAATAAGAGAGAATATTCCTCTCAGATAAGAAGCAACCAATCTATAATAATTCCTTACGTCATTAAATGAGCATGCCAATGCGATACGTACTTTCGGCGAATTTATGATAATTACAAATCGTCGGTATGGAGACTGTCCGACGATGATCATCGCCATCCATGAGGATTCGGGGATATATACTGCCGAAAAGGCCGGGTCCAGGTCGATCCGGATCCTTTACATATTCATGCGGGATTAAAGTCGGTCGTCTCGCCGACCGGCATCGGGCGGGGGATGGCAAAAAAAGAGAGCAAAAGGGACCACAGAGAGAATCCCGATTATTCATGGCGCGGGGCGGCAACAGCAATCCCGCTCTGTTTGAACAGAGAAACGTGCGCAGTGTGATTTCGTTGTTTGTTCTGCATCCTAGATAAAAACTTGTTTCCGGCGAGCGAGATACACAGACAATGCAAGAAAAATAGTGAATTGACACGACTAACCGATTAATCGCCTGTTTCTTCTCATTTCTTAGATCATGAGAATCGTCTCTAAAGATATTTGAGTCTAAAGTTCAATTGTTTTATGTGAAAAAAAGTCATTGATAATCTTTACGAAAATACAATTAATTATTATTTTAAATTGTCAAACAAAAATGCCATTTATGAAGAAATTTATCAAGAAATTAAATTTATCACAGATGCGATGAAACAAGATTTACAAAAGTTGTGCGATTTTTATTCATAAATCGAAATTACTTGTGCGTAGCAAAAACTATATATTAAATATTAACGATTAGCGCTAAGATAAACTCTTGTCTTGATTTGATTGGGATTCTTCGTTTCGCAAAGCACACGATAAATTATTCAATTATAAATTATAAATTATTCAGCGTCGTGTGTATCGTTTTAAACGCTTCGTTAACTGCGGCATGAGGTTAAAATGATAGTTGAAATTAAAACTTCCGGCATAGCGCGACAGATAGAAATGGTTCCGCGTCGTATTTCTCACGAGCAACACACTCTTCTCGTAAGCCATCCTTTGATTAATTGTCTCCAAATATCCCCAAGACACATACCCAAGGTCGTGGGCTTTCTCTCCCTCTCGACCCAGGCGCGACTTGTGTATACGAGGGGCTGGTTACTCTTCTCCTTTATATATATATATTTTTTTTTCTTTTTTTTTAAACACATCCTAGATCCCTCCGTCCCATCTTCCGCATCCTTTGCCACGGAAGACTTTCAATTCGGTCCATATTTCACGCGTACGATATTTTTAAACAGAACGGAGAATGAGTAATGGCGAGAGCATTTTCCTGTCGACCCTTTTAAACGAGGGGGTTCCCGATATAGCGATGTACAATCCGGAGACGAATTTTCTCTCTCGGCGTGTCGAATGTAACGGTATTGACTCTTCACGAGAGCGAATGAAAGCTTCAACATTAAACATGTCGCAACGCCGTCTCCCGAGCACATTTACATTCTATTCAAATGTGGCTGAACATACTAGAAATTGATTATAGTACTATGAAAAATAGATATGGTACTCGAGTGAGGTAAGATTACAGATGACTATTGCATATAAATACGAGATATTTGTTAAAATTAGGAGATATTGGAATTTTAATATATCACCTTGACCACAACATGCCATCAAAGAAATCTTGAAAGTTATAAGTAACAATATAGTGCTTTTCGTTTTCAATTATATAAGATTTTTTTTTTTAATATACTTTAAAAGTGTACTTCAAAAGAAATTGTAAAAAAGAAATATTACATATGCAACTTGTTGCAATAACATTATTAGTGGCTCTCATGGCATTATGTATAATTCATTAATTTAAAAAAAACTTAGAAAATAGTATTTGTCTCTTTTCTGTCAATTATGTCGAGATCAATAGCTAATTGCGAGTAATGTGTATGACGGAGCAAATTCCTCGAGAGTAAGCGAAACACGCGTGTTGACAACGTGGAGATTCTCGAGAAAGTATCGAAACGATTTGGTAGGCCTATAAACACGAGTTGGACCGAGCTTACTAGGGCTTACCGTGGCGAAATGTTTCTACCATGCTGACCAAGCCGGCATGCCTCGTATGGGACACACCGCACGCATGTGGCATGAAAATGCGACTTTATAATGGGATTAGGTAGGTTGCAATTCAGATTATAAATTGGATTATGGCGCACCGTTAACCGCACTAAACGCTTTAACCGCCCCCGTCGCTGCGCGCCCTTTTGTAAACGCGCAATTTGCCCCCTCACTGCATACTTTCGCGAATTGACCTCGCGGCGGCAACGGCTATTGTGGCGTAAATTGCATCGTCAGGCGAGAGAGGAGACTTTTCTAGAAGAGTAAATGCGCCTATCCAGTTCCTATTTTATTTACAGCTACAGAAAGAAGATGAATACGGGTGTATTATTCGCAGATACATTATTTCGTGGCTCGAAAATAACCATTTCGGTCGGCCTGGTCGTGTAGATATGAAGTAAACCAAAAACAGAATTTTATTATTACAAAAAAAAATATAGTTTTTTCTTCTCTTACTAAAAAATACAAAGCTATTAAAAATATATCGCACATTAATCATTTGTAAAAATATCGTGATTTGATGGTAAAGTCAAAAATAACGAACACAGAAATCATAGTCACGAGCATTCCGCGAGTTTAAGTCTTCGCGCGCACGACTTCATAAAAGAATACAATGCAACGGTCCGCATGGAGGTCAAAGAGAAACAAAAAAGCGTAGAAGAAGTGTAAGGAGAATAGAAAGATGGAAAGGTCAGAAGCAAAGGCAGAACTAAAGAGATCACCCGCGGGGCTAAATAATACCAGGCAAAATGCGGTGGGCCACCCTTCGCCACGCTTTTCAAATCGACGCGAGATCGTGACCAACGCGAGAGAGAGACCGACGTGGTAAAGGGAAGTTGCCGGGATTTTTGTTTAAGTGCTCGAAGGTAAAAACCCACAGCCGTCGAATGTCGATGCATTTCACCTGCTGTCAGAATTACCTGCCTATCCGTCCCGTAGCCCTCGATTTTCACTAATTCTTCGAGAGGAGCCATTATTATTCTCTGCCGCAGAATGCGGAACCGATCCCGCAGCTCTCTATGCCGAATCTCTTCGGTATAACCAAGTTGGTTATTATCCCAAGAGTTGTACTCAATTTAAAAAATAAAGGCCGAATATGTTCACTAATTCGACGTGTAGGAGGTATAGAGCTTATGTCGGAAATAGAGAAATCAAGAAAAAAAGTAACGTAAATTTTCGCAAAATTCAGAGATTACATCTTCATCGGATTTTTATCAAATATGTAGACCAAATTGCACACCATCCAATTAGTTGAAATAGAAATTCATGAATATTTTTTTCTTTTATTACGATCATTTCAATTACCTAAATTGGACGGAATTATTCACCAATTAGTTTCACGCATTAGCGACTGTAATAAATTCTTTTACATGAAAAGGACGAATGACTTTTGCTTTTATTCTTAATTCCCCTTACATCCCGTAGAATTTCAATAATTGGTAGAAACAGAAAATCTGTCTCTTCTCTCGCGTGTCTTACCTTCAAGAAAAAATGTCCAGAAACCCTGCTGAGTTTGCTTCTCTGACCCATGCATTGGCGTAGATGACACAATAGTAGGCAAAACCAATGGCGTCAAAATAACGTAAACTCTTCCGATCGTGTGGTGATTAATGATAGTCACGCTCCACCGAGATAGTCATATCATCGAATCTCCGCGAGCGGTATAGATCGTACATCTTCGTTTATTTCGAAAAATTTCACAAGAACTTCGTTAGGTTGTAAACGAACTACATCTCTCCGAGAGTACACTCTTCCGCATTTGCATTTATCGCATTTGTTAAATTAAATTACATTGGTGAGAAAGGTGTGTTCGACAGAAGTAGCAACGATAAAGACACCTCAGAGACATAAAATACACCAGCTGCCGATCGCAATAAAAGGTCTACGCGATATCAGGTTTTTGTCAGCGCGCACGCTTGTATAAACGGGATGCACTTGACGACGATCGTTCTCGCGCTCTTTTCTCCTATGTATGCGTTTAAACCTATATCAAAGTGAATTATATTACGTTCTTACCACGTGTCGCCGTTCGCACCATCATAAACATCCGGCGATTTATTTTATGATCTGAATAATCCATTTTATTGCTGATCTATATAATATGTACCCAGAGAAGCGAAACAATCAAAGTATATATCTTGAGTATTGTTAAAAAAACATTTTTTTTATATTATCCTAATTAAATGTAATATTTAATAATTAAATATTGTATAATTTCAAATATTTAGCATCGAATTTAAAAATTTATTCTAAAAATGAGAGATAGAAAAAAAACATCTACTTTTAAAAAATAATCTTACATTTATTATTATTATTTCATGCGTTCATAAATATGATTATGAGATAGATGTTTTCAAGAAAATAATACATAAAAACTATTTTGTTAACGTACATGCAGGTATTCTAACATTACTCCTTTAATATTATCAAATATTGATTAGAAAACAGGTTGACACATCGTTTTGTGATGTCAAAATTGTACAATTCCGGGATTTGATTTGGCCGGTAACTTTCGGCAGTTTGCGTGCTACAGGATTTCAGCATTAATTTAATGACATGACATAACACGCCGCGATGCAAGTAAGGTGACGACGTCATGCACGATAAACTGTACATGATAGGTACGCGACACTTTTATTTCTCTTTACAATATACTTCTACCAAGAAGAAGTGACTTGACAACGTGTATATTATAAATTTTTCAATTACTAAAAATTAAAGATGCATTCAAACTAAATTTATTACACAAACATTTTTTATATTAAATAATTTTTTTTAATCTGATAATGAATGTTCGATGTATTCTTTTCTTTTAAGTACTGCAGTTGCTGTATTTTACATATTTTATAAATTTACGATAAATTGCCACAAATTAGATTGCCTATCGAACTAAATTTCTTATCTACACAGATTACACCATTATCATGCAGCGTGTCAGTTTTATACAGATGAAAACGTGCAAAGTATCGCATACGTCTGTGATAACGTTATCATGAGAAATTTAATTTCTCTTTCATGTTTCTTCGTGGTCTACTTTCACTCAAGCTTTCGGAATCAAGATAAAAATTCTCCAGGTAGAGTCAGCGCTAGCACAAAGAACACGCAAAAACTTCTCTTGATTTATCTACGATCGTGTTTTCAACGAAACTCAAGATTATAGTCGATATACACATTAGGGTGTGGTGGATATCTTACCCACCGATTGGCCCGAGCCCTCGATTCTTCTTGCCGTGGCACGATTATCCCCCAATTTCCTGATACATTATTTATCTCTATCTATAAAACCTCAGAGTTTTCATGAAGGCGAGAAAGGCTTTCTTACCAGGGAATTTTTTTCCAATCCCTGGCACGATCCTTACCCGTCGACAATAACGAACGGACGAGACGACGAGTGCGAGTGAAGCTTTTCTACCTTCCTCATCGTCCTTTTTCTCTTTGCTCACTTCGCTCCCTTTTCTTTGGCGAGCTGGTCCCACCTACCTTGACTGCCACATTGACTGCCAAAAAAGCCTTGGCAACGGCACGACACTCATTTAATTTAAAGATAACAAAGCGCTATCCGAGACAAATCCCCGGATTAGTTTTACAGCGTTCCTATTTACACTTTAGTCAGAGGATCACTGTGTTTTACGTTTCTCTATACGTATATTTTCATCATGACGTAACATTTTTGTATAATATATGCTGAATAAACAAAATTATCAAGCAACGTTGTAATTTAGATTGTGAAATTTATGTTATACAGGTGACTCACGAAGTTTTGCTTTCATGGTAAGGAGGACATTTCAGAAGTTATTTGAAAATGTTAATACAAATAGGATCCGATTCACAATTAAAGAGTTACACTAATTTGAAAATTGGAGAAAAAATACAATAATATGGAAACTACGCGCACAATTCATAATTGTATTGAAGTATTGAAGTAGTGATAAACATTTTTGAAAATTTCTTGTAATATTGAAATCTCTTGTATAACTGAAAATAATGTAATTTTGTATTTAAAAATTGATGAAAAATATTGTAAAATACAAAATTAAAGAATTAAAAAAATAGTTTTAGAATACTTCTTATTTAAAAGATTAACGATTTTAAAAGTGTTTGCACTGTAATTTTTCCTATTCAAATTCTAAACAATTTTTTCCTCCAGTTTTCAAATTAGTATAACTCTTAAAAAAAAAAAAAAGAAACTAATTATGAATCTTGATCCTGATTCATAATTTGTATATCAACATTTTTTACTTCAAATAACTTCAGGTATGCTCTCTTTAGTGGATGTAGATGGGGTCTCTTGTGTAGGTCTTGTGGAGCTTCTTGAATACTCAGATTTGAGTCTATTGTGCCACCCTCACTTGTTGACGAAAGAGCTGCTTATTTTTTCTCTTCGTGTAAGCAGAGAGGTTGTAGAGGTGTTCAAGGCAAGATACTCCTGACAAGTTTGCCCTTTTCCGAAAAGGAGGCAATCAAATAAAAACGACGACATTTGGTCGAACTTAAACCTGAATCTTCAACTCATTAGAAGAATGCATATCTCATTGTACCACATAATACCCTTCCTAAGTAGGGATTACTTCGTGAATCATCCTGTATATCTGAGCTTAAAAATTAGTTTTTTACATAATTCTGAATATCGTTACACAATCTCAGAAATCTAACAAATAAGATTAAACGTCATTATATCATTAATCACTAACTATTATTATTATATGTAAAGAGTCAATTAAATTCGAAATATGTTTGAAACAATCGATCTATGGTGTATCAGAACTTCTAATAATTTATAAATATTTTACAAATATTGCGTTTTAATACAATAATAAAAAATTTAAAATTAATTAAAAATTTATATAAATATATTTTAATACATACATACATGGTATTTTATATAAAAAATTAAATTTAGCAATCTCTCCTTCTAATCCTAATTTTTAAAAAAATTACATTAAGTTTCATATATGTATGTTAATATAATGCAATATTATTTTTAAGTCAAAGTTAAGCAAAATCTTAAGAAAATAGTAATTTTAAATTCTATTTTGGAAGATATCTCTCTTTAATTAAATTTTAAATATTAGAGAAAAACCATTTATCTAATCTCTTCTAAACAAAAAGGAATCAATGCTAAAGTAATTTTTAAAAACCATGTAACACAAACGACGATTATATTTAATCAAGCTGTGACCTTTAAGTATTAGAAATGTCACTTTAAAACATCTTATCAAAATTATCACCGACATTATTGAAATTACTGTCAATAACGTAGTACAGACCGTGAATCACATTCCATGTGCTTCGATTTTACGCATACCCAAATTAGATCGGGCCATGATTGACTCATTCGAATCGATGCACACTATTGTTCGCAGCATGCCATTATATGCATATATGGTGCGGTCATTAATATACAACGCTACAAGGCGCCATTCAGAGATGAAAATTAGGTGAGAGTTCTGCCGAGATATTGATTCAACGAACTACTATAAGATATATCACGATGCAACATGTAAGAGCAATATAACATTAAATTAGTAAAATTAGCTTTCCTCCGGATTTCAAATTTATAATTCATCAGATTTTAGAATGGAATTTTATTTACAACTTTTTATTTATAACTTTTATTTATAACTTTATGTGTATATTTTGATATCACGAACGTAATTTGAATGTAATATATATCGAATATATTGAATGTAATATATATTTTATATATGTATTGATTTTTTGTATTACGCGGCATACAAATTTTAAATAGAATTAATCAAAAAGTTATTACAATATATAACAGATAATATTATAGAAACAATGAAAATAACTGTTTTATTAATATAAAACGTATATTAATAAATTATAGATAGATATAAGTATTATTATATTCAGATTCTTTTTAGTTTTATAATTAATTAGTTTAATAATTAATAAATATGTTAATCGCATAATAGTGAATAATACATTAGTAATAATAAGAATATATTTACATTATGCTTTAATAAGAATTTAAAAAATAATAACAATTATCATATACAAGTTATATAGGAGTCGTGCACTATAAATCTATGCACGATATTAGATAAGCATTCAAATATGTCATAGCAAACAATGATATCTAATAATGATCAATATCCGTAAACTAAATTTAATTAGAAATTTGGCAATATCGAATATTCTCTGAGATTACTAAATATTTGTGTAACATATTGATCACTCGCTTCAGACTGTTTAGGGAAGAAATATGACATCTGGACATGTGCACAAAATATCGATATAAAGTAAACGAGCAACCAGTTGCATTTTCGTTTATAGAACAAATTGTATATAGCACAAGAACAGATCGGTGTAAATATTTGTTACTATTTTTGTTCATTAGAGAGGTACAGGTATCGATACCTTAAGTAGTAGAGACAGACGTACGGCCGGCCTCCGTTAACTGTGAGATAGGACCCTAGTGTTGCACGAAGAGAACAATTCCCTCCGCCGTCTCACGCGCACTCATGATTTCACGGGGTTCTCTTTATTTCGGATATACCGTGGACAAATGCGACTAACGTATCGAACTTCCGTCCCGGCTAATTTATGGCGTTGGGATTAGGGGAGTAAAATAGAGAGGGAGAGACCGGAAAATGGCAATTCTGCAGTGCGGGTAACTATCCCCTTTTGCCCCCTCCTTATTTCTCGACCTAGTCCGAATGGGTTCAAACGCTTAAGAGGCCAACATCTCTTTTTCTCTCTTTCTGTTAGCCATGGTAAAATATCACTGCTAAGAGAAAGGAACGGTCACCCCCTCCGGGGGTTGACAAAAACAGGGATAATAAAACTTGGGAACGTCCCTGTGTACCGAACTGGGAGGATACGTTCGAACGATTACCTTTCCGGTTACGTACCTATACACGCGCCTGAACCTTCTCGAATTGCCGTTTTCAAACGAGATAAAAGAACAGTAGAAAAACGATATAAACAGTAGAAAAACGATTATTTGTGCATTAAGCACGGTGCAGAGGGCAAATACTCGAGGGGAAAGTTGCATCGGTGAATATTACCGCGATTCCCAACAAGCTTGGAGAGCACGATGTACGTGAGAAAATGCATGTTTTCAATATGCTTGTAACGATATAGCGTTCAAAGGATTATTACGTTACATTTCATTACTTATTAAAATTAACAGATTAGAAAAAATATAACTCTCACGTTGAGAGTTATATAGTGTCCTTAAACTCATGAAGTACGCACAACTTTATAATTTGAAATTTATTTTTGTACTGCCGTTATTACATGCTACATTTACTAATTGGACGTTAAACAAAGCATCATTTATCAGAAATTACCCTTACTTTATGCGCGGAGAAACAGAAGAGTTAAGCTGAATCATGGTCAATTAATCATGCTTATTTGATGTAATATAGGTCATCGCGTCTTTCGAACACAGCACATTATCCTACTTCCATAAATAAAACATCGTTATAATAATAATTGCGTATATTTATATCAAAATTATTTTGCACTACGCGCGCTTGTTCAACATCTCCAAATTTTTTATTAACGATCTTTACGTTCTATTATCTTTGTTATTTACATATGTAAAAAAATAGATACGTTTCTATGTTCAATAATAAATACATATACATGATATTGGTTATTGCGATGAATATTATCACATGCCTCGGTGGTCGAATTGGTATGACGCTCGCACAGAATGAGGGAGTTCCAGGTCTTGGCTGAGGTAATATTTTTCGCAATTCAAATTCTTCATGTAATTTAGGCGGGATGGGAAATATTAGCACCAAAAATTAAAGTCGACATTGATTTTAAAGTTAGTTATTTCACCTGCGTATGTTGTTCCTCATTTGCAAAGTGAAATTGTTGAATAATGCGTCATTCTCCAAGACTAAAAGTCCTTGAGAAGTCTCAAATGACTATTTGCATAAACGTTTTCGAAGATTCACTCATTATATTAAAATTATTACGTCACACTGAACATAACTCCGTTGTATATGCTCATTGATCTGGAAGGTAGGTCGTTAACTGAACGTATTACAAGTAGAAACCGCTACTTGACAACCGATTAGAGCGCGACAACGACAGCGACTCAAGGAAACGACTTTACAGGCACACTCGACGATAATTGGGGATTGGTGCACGAAGTCGGCTCGGGGTGAGCTTTGATGTGGTACCTTTGCCATCAATGCATCTGTAATGTGTCTCTTGTACTCAACCTGATACCTAAGACGAATTCCGCGGGCAAGTAGTCATCTCACCAAGACGATACCTCTCACCTAACTTTCTTGCGCGATCATAGAATCCTGGCGAAGAAGTAGTTACGGACAAAGACCATGTCCCACTTCTGCGTCCCGTCGCGGTCCTTTCGCTCGCTATTTCGAGAGTTCTCCGTTATCAATACTTAATGCAAAGAGACGCGGCAGCGACTAATGAACTCTCTTACTCCATCTCTCGCCATTGGAGTCCATTGTCTTTTCGCGAACGCTGCATGCTGCACGAACCAGTGCGCCGTATTCACGATAACAGGGATAGTTACGCGGGGAAAGAGGACAGGCTTAACGGCCAGGAATTTGGATCCTCATAATACCGGGAATCTCTATCGGATTTATGCTAATGCTCTGGCCTGCCTAGTATCTTGCCAATCCATTCTGTTCTATTATCGCGTGAATAACACGGGTGGACGCAATGAATTCAAAAAATGAGAGTATCATAATATCTTCGAATAATCAGTTTCAAGTTTTCTTCTACTGACCCACTATCATTATTTTTTCTGTGATAAAATTAACGAATATAGAATTTCTCGAATATAAATTGTCATATTTGTCATAGATCTTAAATTCTCCGTACATTAATTGATATAAATTAATGTCATGTAAATCAATTTTACATATCGATCTTTTTTGAAATAGACTTATTTAAATTATGGAGTTAAAAATAAGAATTAGATAAATAAAAAAGTGTTACTGGAAAATAATTAAAAACGAAAATATAGATATTGAAAATATTTTTATTCCATTTTAATAATTCTTTACATCTATAAATGCCATCAAACCAATGTTTGTTTCTTTATTATTTTAACCTTTTTTAAATTAAATTTTATTATTTAAAAATTTGTATTTTATTTACGCAGATACTATTTTTTTAATCTGATATTTTTTGGACATCAGATTAGTTTCTCAATTTATAAACATTTTTTCCCATGCATTTTGTGTTAAAATCTTTAAAAATTAATAAGATTTTAGGTAGATGCTTAAGTAACAAAATATTTTGTATCTTAATAGCAGTTTAACGTTGAATTACCACATCGCATACTTCATCTTTAATGGCTGTCACCCAACTTTTGCTTTTGTTTTCTTTGAACTTTTACTTGACATGACGCCAGAAACGGGAAAATTCCGGCCGCAACTTGTTTCGTAACTACATGAGATTGGCCAATGAAAAAGATATCAGAATGAAGCGACAAATTGATCGCTCGGTCATAAAACGAAGTGATCTCTAACGCTAGAGAGTTGACTATTATCTCTGAAACATTTACTTAACTGCTCTCCTCTTCTCATCGGAATACTATCTGTGACGTCATGTTAACCAATTAAATTCATTGCGTACTATTTATTGCACTTATAACTTGCACTGGTCGATATGACGACTATAATTCGGAAGCGAAAACTTGATTTTGAAATAATAATAAACCAGAAATAAAGCACAAAGTTATTCATAATAACTTGCTGTATCTATACTTGTCTACTAAACTATATCTTCTATATAATACGAACAACATTAAAGCTTCTAATAAAATAGTTAAAATAAAATTCGTTAACACAATAAATAACTTTGTAATTTGTTTGTAATAATATTATGTACAAAATCTATTTCATTTCTTGTTACCTTTTCTATTTACTACGAAAGTATAATAAATTGGATTTAATAGTTTTATTAAACATCACAAAAAAATTCTGTTGCCAAAAAGGTTTAGATTTTGTAAAATTATAGAAATTCTGGAATATTTTTAATTATATTGTCAATAAGAAAATTAGTTATTAATTTTTCTTTGACAGAAAGATGAAGAAGGGGGGATTAATGTGGAAGACGTTTGAGATTATCTTTCCTTATAATAGACCCAGGAAGAAAGCCATCAAAGTTTGCAAACCCAATCGTAGCCGGTAACTCGTAGCCCGTTGCTGGCCTCGTTGTGTATCGCCAAAACATTACGACCACACAATGTCGCGCTGCTTGCGGCTTGCGGACGTGCCGCTGCGAGGTGGAACGCAGTACCAGATTGCGCTAATTAATGCTAATTGCCCGAACTAATAAATAATCGCATGAATAAACATATTCGCCGGTCGTGTGGAGGAGGATACAGGATAGATACTGTGATACGAGGGCGAGAATAAGAGGGTGGGCGAATGAAAGCGAGAGGATGGCGGGTAAGGGAGTATCCTGTGTGCGGCGGGTTCGTTGTGAGGTGTGCGGGCGCAAGCACGCGGCTGCATTCGTACTCGCGCGCCACTGTACGCGCTGAAATATTCATCGATTTTGGTAGCGGCAATTACGCCCCGCAAAACGAAGCCGTGCCGCTCGTATGCCCCTCGCCACCATGGAAATTTATCTGTATGAACAAGTGAGCGTGCGCGCAGGCACTATTACGCGCGAATTCCGTCGGGAGATGCACGCTCGTTGTTCTCGGTCGTCGCGGAAATATACATTTCGTTCCACATTAAAAAAAAAAAAAAACCTGGAAGGACTCTGTTCGTACAAAGTGTAATGGATCACCCGCATCTCTCTCTTTCTTCTCTCTTACCTTACAATTAAATCGAAATAAATTTCTCTTTAAAAAATTATATATCGTAATACTAAAAATCAAATGAACAATTTTGTAAAATTTTTTATTTTCTAAATTTATATTAAATATCAATTATAAATACTTGATAAATGTATATGGAATAATATTTATATTGATAAAAATTGGC